>VZSF01001353.1:213889-274070 GCA_013398295.1 Chionis minor
GCGGGGGCTCGGCCCCGGCGTACGAGACGTGCTGGGGGTACTACGACGTGAGCGGGCAGTGGGACAAGGAGTTCGAGTGCAACAACAGCCTGACGGGCTTCCGCTACTGCTGCGGCACCTGCTTCTACCGCTTCTGCTGCAACAAGCGCGCCGAGAAGCTCAACCAGAGCCTGTGCCGCAACTACAAGAGCCCCGAGTGGGCCCACCCCACCACCGCCAGCGGCGCCCTGCCCGCCGACGGCAGCAACGGCGCCGACGGGGATGCCAACAAGTACGACCCGGACAAGGACAGCACCAACGCCACCGTCTACATTTCGTGCGGGGCCATCGCCTTCGTGCTCATCGCCGGCGTCTTCGCCAAGGTGGCCTACGACAAGGCACGGCGCCCACCCCGGGAGATGAACATACACAGGTGCGATCCTCTCCCTGCTTCCAGCACACCCCGCTCTCCAAAGGTTCCTCCTCCTTTGCGCTGCCTCTGCTGGTGTGTCCCCTTTGCGCCACCTGTCCAGGGGTTTCCCCGTTGCGCTACCCATCCAAGGGCTCCACCTTTCCACCACCCATCTGAGGGATTCCCATTTGGGCAGCCTGTCCAAGAGTTTCCCCATCGCATGACCCATCCAAGAATTGCACCCTTGAACTGGCTGTCCGAGGGTTCCCCTTTGGCACCGCTGTCTGAGCGCTCCCCCGCTGCACTACCCACCCAAGGAGCCCCCCCATGAGCTAACTGTTCAAGTCTTTACCCTTCGCAATGGCTGACCGGGAGTTTCCCCCTCGCACTGCTCTTCCAAGGGTTTCCCCTTTGCAATGGCTGTCTAAGGGCTCCCCTTTTGCGCCACCTGTCCAAATGTTCTTCTGTTGCACTCTTGCTTCGAGGGTTCCCCCCCTTGAACCGCTCATTCGAGGGTTTTCTCCTTTGCGAGGGCTGTCCAAGAGTTCCCTCTTCCGCTCGGGAGTCCCGAGATTTTCCCTTTCCACCGCCTACCCAAGAGCTCCTGCTTTTCAGGTCTGTCCGGGGACAAGGCCACGCCTTGGACCATCCCTTCCCGACCCCTTCCCACCGCCACACGTCCCTATACCCCTCGCAGCCCTCCTGTCCCCGGGGCAGGACGGTGGCGCCGCTCCCGGCCCCCGCGGCGCGGCTGGCGGGGCCCCGGCTTCAGCACCGCCGCGGCNCCCGGCCAGGGAGAAGTTTCAAAAGTGCGAAGGAAATGGCTCTGCGCCCCCCAGGGGGTGGCTTTGCTTTTTTTTCACCCCAGGGGGTGACTTTTGCTTTTGCGGTCGCGCGGGGCGGGAGGCAGAGCGGTGGGATCGGGGCGTTCTGTTTCCTTTCCTTTTTTATGGCTTGTCCTCTCTAAATCCGGGTGACTCGGGCGAGTAGTTTGTCCTTTCTGGCTGGCTGCTAGGGAAGTAGTTTGGTCTCCTTTTCTCCGTGGTTTTACACATTTCTGTGATAAGAGAGAACACTCTGGACGTGTCGGAGAAGATCTAGTTTAAAAGCCAAAGCTCAGGCTTCCATAGCAATCCTCATTTTGGCCAAATGCATGCACTCTCTCAGTTCATATCTATTTTTGGGGGGGAATAAGTCCTTCCAAATGATGCGTACTCCTTGCGTGCTGTGAATCCAAGAGGTTCCTATGTCTGAACATAAAAATTGGTGAGGAGCTGATTTATAAGAACAGTTGTGAACATGAGTGGGGAAAACCGTTGTCTCCAGCAGATAATGCTTCACAAAAACTATCTTGATTAAGAATTTTTAATCAAAACAATTACAGTCACTGACAATATTTCTAAGGCTGAACTTCAGTCGCAGTCAACAGAGTCTGAGGGAAGAAATTTTGGCTTTTTGCAAAGAAAAAGCCATGAGTGACGCAGTTTTTATTTATTCGGGAAGATGTATTTTATTTAGACTCCTCCCTTTGTAAGACTACACACGCCGAGGTGCTGGCTGGTGTGAATTACTGTGTCTTTGACGAGGACAAGAAGTAACGCCAGTTTACACCAGTGTTACACAAGTGCTTGAGGGTCTGGCCCATGAATTCCGTCACAAACCCCACCTGCCCCTGGCCTCTGTGCAAGAAAATAACTTGACAGTGTTAAAACCATCATACTATCTTTTAGGTCACTGGCGTCTGTCTACTAAAGGGTCCTGAAAGAGGCTTAGTCAGAAAATAGGCTCTTCTAAGTATTTTCTTAATGAAGGGCTAGTGCCCCAACTGGCCACCTCTTTTGGCTTCAAGGCAGCTTTGTCTGGGCCCTGTCTTCATCCAGAATTCAGAAATCGGACTTGGATGCCCATATGTTACTTTTGCTCTAGCTCCAGTGTGCTACAGGGTTGGATCCTACGCCCTTTGAAATCAGAGACAGTGTTGCCAGACTTGTCTGAATTATTCCTGATGTTTTCATTTCTTTGATGCTTGCTTTTCTTTATTTAGATAAGTTCTGGTAAAATGATTCACCTGTGTGTAGAAGTATGAATGGCAGATTGAGTGCTTGGAAAGCTTGGCTTTCAGAGCATTTTAAGGAATTGATTGACTTCTATAATATGGTAGCTGGTAAAAAAATTATACCTTTCAGAGCTGTGTTACCTGAACTTGATCAACATTGCACGGTGGTTTAAATATTATCTCCAGCTGCATCTCCAGCAGACAGGGTCTGCATCAGTCGGAGGGGAAATGCTATCAGCGCTCTAAGCGGAATGTAAATATGAGGAGTGGTTTGTCTTTGTCTCTGAGAACTGCTGCTGAGTAACAGAGAAAATCCGAATGTAGTCAGGTATTTCTGTCTGTTTGAGGTTGTGTCAGCTGGAGTTAAGTGCAACATCCAGAATAATTCACTGTAGTGATGACGAGTGCATTAAATCCCAGTGTGATCCCACCAAAACCCCCAGGATGAGGAGAACGGCCATATAAACAGAAATAACTACAGCAGACTAGGAACAGCCCATCAGGGACAGTATCCCCCACCCAGGGAAGATTAAGCAAGACTTCCCTGCACTTCACCATGAGCAGGATCACACTTTAAATTTTACTTCATCATAAACGGTCGGTTAGCAGTACTGTGTGTAGATGCTGTTTCTCTGCTAAGTTCTCATCCAACTTTTGCAGAAAATCTGTAACAACTCAGTCAGAAAGAACATTTTGATGGAGGCAGGGCTCATTTTATGCCATTTGATAGAAAGGAGGGGTTACAAATTCACAGGAGAACTATCACTCTCATGTGAAATGAAAGGCCGTCTGTGCACTGAGATATGCATGTGCGTTTCAGAGCTGCTTTTGTTTTCAGGCACTACCACGCACCTTTAAAGCAGAGGCACTGCTGTGATTCTGGGCCAAGCAGTGACAGTAACTGGGGCTTAAGTTCATTTCTAAGAGCAGTAAGTGGAAGTGCTTTGAAAAATGGGAGCGAAAATATTCATATTTTACAGGAGTGCTTGTAATGCTTTAAACTTAGCGGATTTTTTAATGATTATAGGATCTTTCAGCCTGACCACATATGACTGCCTCTTGTCTGGATCTTGCTTTGGAGTTACGCAGCCAGAACTACTGAATGCCGGGCTCCAGGTGGAAACTGGGGCTGGTTTCTGAGAGCTATACCCAGCAACGTTTTTTTGCTCTCTGGCTGCACTTGTGAGGATGGTTTGGTTTTGTCAGCTTGTCAGGGTTTTTTTGCTCAAGCATTTCTTAAGCGGGCAGAGCATATGCTTCACTTTCAGTGTGGGAACGAGTTAGGGAATCTTTGATGGTAAGCAAGGAATATCAGCTGTTTGTTTTCAAAGCTGGATGTGCTTTCCTGTAGCAGGGAGGGATGACCCAGAATATTCCCTTCCCGTGGCCATGACCCTGAATCCCCACGCTGCAGCAGATAAATAATTCACTGCCAGTAGTATCACTCTATGACCCCTGTGCGGCCCTCAGCAACGGTACCCATCGTGCTGGCTGCTGAGTTAGGACTGCGCAAACTGGGAACTGGTTATAGTTTGCAGCTCGAGTTTGAAATGTCACCGGTTGCTCACCGCACGGGCAGCCAAAGCCCTCGCTTTGCAAGCCAGGGGGAGGCAGTGGCAGTGACGGCCCGGGGGCAGTTGTGGAAGCCCAGCTGTTCTCAGGCAGCTGCTGGGAAGCAGCGCTGGGATTTTTCCCAGCAAACTAGCTCTGTGTCCTGCTAAAAGGCCGTCTTCTGTGTTTGTCCTTGCATGACGTGTGTCCGATAAGTGTTTTGGCTTTTGAAAGGGAGAAGGGAAACAACCATCTTCTCCTACTCGGAGTGCTTCACGTTGCCCTACTCCTAGGGCACTTTTGTTGCTGCAAAGAGGAAGGATATTTGTGCCACTCTTTTCTTTGGTCTCTGCCTTTGCATCCTCTGCTCCGTGAGTAATAACAGTGGCTGTTTTTATAAATGAACGTCCTTTTCCCGTGTAGAGGCCACAGTTAAATTGATCAATTCCTTGCCATTTTTACTCTGCGGCTCTGAATTTCAACAGGAATCAGAGGGATCCGTTCGTCCGCAGACCCGGGAAGGCTGCACATGTTGTTTTGCATGATGCTGACTTAAAATATAGGATATTTTCTCTTCCTGCAGGCTGCATCTCACCACAGCCCTGGGGTCCTGTGGGTGCTGGAGGGGTTGCTAGAGGGTAGGGAGTTTCAGCCCTCATTGCTAATGGTGGAGCTCGGTGGAGCTCGTGAACGCTACCTGTCTCCAGGCTCAGTTGTGATCACAGCTGCCTCATTCAGTTCTGCTCTCTGCTGGCGTGTGTAGCTCGAGCCAAACAATCAAACTTCACACCTCCCCAGGGCAGGGAGAGAGTGCGCTGAACACACACCCAGCCATAGGAACTACACAGAAGATGTTCTTTCTTGGATGCTGTCACTCCTTTCTTTCTCCTTCCACTGATTTGTTTTTGTGCTCTGCTTTTTTTTTCACTCCACTCTCATTTGTCTGACTCACTCACGTGCCTTTCATCTGCTCTTTGCCCTGCTTTGTGTTGTTTATTCCTGTTGGTTTCTGAGTCTCTTCTCTAAAGTCCCTCCCACAGGCATAGAATGTAGGTCCACAAGCACGTGTCAGACTTGATTAAGGTGAAACAGAAAAAAGCACAATCTTGTGGCCTCAGAGAAGTTACTCAGGACTAGTTGTTCTGTTTCACACCAATATCACACCTTAGTGTAGCTGGGGTAACTCCTGTGCAGGGAGAAGACCAGACTCTTGTCCTGTTTGCATCGGTGAATCGCCCGTTCCCAGCCAGCCAAATCAAGGCAAGGATGTGTATTTGTATGCATGTACCTGTACAAAATACTTTTCCTTTTGCCTCACTTACTGGGGAAGCTTCAGTCTGAAGCTCTGGACACAGTTTGCACCGTTTGGTGACTGTGGTTGTTTTTTTTTTTTTGCCGTGCTTTCCTCTCTGAATCTATTTTATAAAGAGACTGACTTTGGTAGCAGCACAGAGGCTGCCTCGCTACAGACTTTGCTAACCACTTCTGAGTCTTCTCCTTTCTTTTTGAACTTCTCCCAGCAAGAAAGGCTGCTCTCAGAAACCACGCTGCCTTCACCAAATCATTTCAGTGTCTCTTAGTTCCCATTTTTTTGATATTTTTCTGCTTTCTAATTAACTTTTTCTATTAGTAACCCTCCATCATAAGGTGTCAAGGGAATCCAGTCTATCTCTGAACTTCTATTTCTTTTAGTTTTGTAATCTCTTATATCCTCAACTAACAGTTGATCTGTGTGCCTTTGGAGATCAGGCGCCTTTTAAAACTTCTGTTTCGCATAAGAAGATCTGAACCTTATCAGGAAAATGAGATCATGGTGCTTTTTTGCTTGTCTTTGCCCCTACTTGCCTGGGCAATCTGTATTTTCTTAGATCTGTGCGCTGTGTTGCATGGTCTCAAATGTCTCATTACCCAGACAGATAAGCCTGCAATTCTTTCACAGTAAATATTTTGCTGTAGTTCAGCTCTTGCCCCAACCTCCTTTATTGCAATGACCTCTTCAGAGAAACTACAGCTTTTGTCAATAGGTTTAAGTCCCTTAATTGTTCTTACAGCGCAGGATTTGGTGCCAAAGAGCTACCTTGTGCGTGGAGCCACTTCTGTGTGCACTCGCCTTTTCCAAAGCGCTGCGTATCCGCCCAGGGCCGCTGTGGGCTTTGTGCGTGCGGATACTCGAGCGCAGGCAAGAGCAGACTAACACACGGTACCAGCCGAGCTCTTGGCATAATTCTCGCAGAATTCCAAGCCTGTGGAACGCCTAGCAAGACCTATATTTCTATTTGATTTTCTTCCCGCAATCGAGGCCAGTGCTGAGCTCCTTTCCGTGTGCGAACACCGCTTCTAGTTCTCCCCAGCGCCCGTGCCTCCTCCCCTACGTGGGTCGCTTCTCCAGAGTCTCCCTGTCGCGCTCTCAAGCCGGGAGGGATGGATCCGCGCGGCCGGCTGAGCCACGGGGCCGCAGGCAGCCAGGTCAGGTCGGCGCCTCGAGGAACAGTCGCGACAGTACGGCAGGGGGCAGCCTGCTCTCTGCTTGCCGAGCGCTGGTGCCGCGACTCCGCTCCGCAGGCGCCGGCCGCTCCCCGCCGCTCGCTGCCCCGATGGGCCGAGGATGCGCTGAAGGCAGAGCTGGACCCCCGCTGCCCCGGCCGCTTCCCGCTCCCTCTAACCGCTCCTGGCCAGGAAACGTCCTTTGGAACGTGTCGTTGTAACTTCGTAGTTACAAAAATCCTTACCTAACCGTTTCTTTCGCTTTGGACCGGCTGTGCCACCGCTCAGAGGAACTAATATTACCTGTCGTGAGTTTAGTGGTTGCAGTAAATTCCTCGCCCCCGTCACAGCAATACAGGGAGACTTATTAAATTTGTTTATTGGTGTCAGATGTGTAAAGCACTTGTGTAAGATGTGCGGTCTAAGCACTGCTGGTATTTACTGCTCTTGATAGGTCCTAAAGAACCTGTCCCAAAGACCAGAGCTTTACTTTCCGGTTGCTGATTTACCTCACGTTACAAAGACAGGAGAGATGGTGAGCTCACAGCGACAGTTATTTTCTTGTTGATTTATCAGTCTAATACCCACACTACTTCTGTCTCAGCTGAAATGTGTTTTCCACATACAGGCATTCATACAACGGGTGTGTATCCAGAATGTAATTGTGTCACCTATGTGTTAATTTTGAGTTCACCAAGAGTGAGTCAGGAAAACTGCCAGCCTCATTCTGCTGTCATAATCTGGAGTCAGGATACGGTCCTTAGCACATCCATAATTAATCTTTCAGTGAAATTTGTCATTAAAGTCAGACAAAACCCCAGGAGCTTCACAAATAATTCTTGTATTTGGCATAGGGATTTTTCAGAAGACGTCTGACTTTTCCTTGTAGTATTTATTTTTAAGAAAGAATATTTCCTCACTCATTTGTGCACGTGCACAAACGCTTCGCTCTTGGAAGGCTGTCCTAATGCTTAGTCTTTCACACACACACACACACACAGAGGTGTTGACCCCGTGCCCGCTCAGGTTACTACGAAAAACCATTTCCAGTGTTCCTCCCCAGAAACCCTGCTCGGAAGCACCCGCTGCTTTTGTTTCTGGCGGCTGCAGAGACCAGTTGATTTTGCTGACCTGGGACCAGTGGATTCCGAGCACGCTGCTGAGCCCCTGCACGTTCGGAAACGAGACCTGCTTTGGCAGAGTCGCTTCCACACAAAGGAGGCTGCCTCCCGGAGGAGTTTGCTGGCAGCAGCATCCCCATGTTTCCCTCCGTGGATGGGTTTGTGGTGTTTGTGTCATCGGGGACAGCCCCATCGTTCTGTCAGCAGGACCAGGGTGCCGTCAGAGAGCGTGGTCAGACTCGTGCTGGGGGGTGCTGCCACGGAGGCAGCAGCGATGGGGGGAGCTAAGAAAAGGAGGAGAACACTTGCCTTCCCCTCTGCTCTTTGACAGCGAGCAGGGAGGAATAGCGCGGGCCAGCAGCGCTCGGCGCAGCGGGAGCTGCAGTGTGGGAGCACGTCCTGCGGGGTGGCACGGAGCCGGCTCGGTCAAGAGCCGCACGTGGCTCTGAGTGGTCGGGGTTTGAAAACCCACATGGTGCGGGCAGGTCTGGGGAAACCAAGGCCAAACCGAACCACAAGTAACGCAGGGCTGTGCTCCGCGCCAGCTACCGGTGACTGAAATCCCTCTCCCTTGGAGAGACCTGGCGCTTCTGGAGGAGCTGGATAAATGGCCTCTCTCAGACCAACCGCCTCTTCTCTCTGGGTTCGTAAGTGAGCAGAGGGGAGTCTTTACCCTCACTCTTTTTTTAAGGACTTGTAGCGAAATCCTGGCTGTGCTGAAGTTGGTTGGAGTTCTGCCACAAACTCCATCACAGCTGTGCTTTTTAGCAGGTTTTTAGCTCAGCCAGACACCGCTCTTTTTATTGTGCTCTGCCAGATCTATTTGGTCATTCTTTTTCCATTCTTCCCCAATTTCATAGGGACTTGGAATAGGCAATTCTATTTTCTAACACCCCGTGTGTGAGGTTTCCAAGAGAGGGGATTTTCAGAAGGCATTTGAGTGAAGTTTTGTGTGTTTACAACCTGCACTACTGGAAATAGTCATCTCTTCCCATCACCTTTTCCTACCCAGCATCTGCAGACCTCTCTATGCCAATCTTATTTCCCACAGCCCACATCCTGGCCTATTGGAGCTGTCAGCAAAGCTCCCCTTGTCTTCAGTAGAAGAGAAACCTGTCCCCACACTCACGCTGTCAATGAGTGCTGAAAATCTGTGGATATTGGGAAAACAGGATGCTACTTTCAAAAAAGGCTGTGGTGAAGGACAGCAGTCCTCCAGCCTGCCGTGCCTCACTGCCAGTGAAGGCAACAGGTTGAGTTTCCGGGCCGGGTTGGTGAGTGGGCAGGGTCCTAAAAGCAAGTTGGTCCTTCACAGCCCCTGCAACTTCTCTCCGGCTACAGGGTCCCTTCAGCCTCTGCAGGTGAATGTTGCTTCTGCGCAGTGCTCCCTCCTGTCACCCTATCCAGCGTGTCCCAGAGCTCGCTGCAGAGGCAAACGCCCATGTGTCGCAAGCTCACTTCTTAAACCGGACAATCTTCTCTATTTCAGCTCTTTGCTTCTCCCTGTCTCCCCAGGATCCATGTGGGGCTTTTTTTTCCCCAGCCCAAGGAGAGAGAGACATGTGTGGACAGGAGATATCATCATCAAATACAGTCCGTAAAGTCCTTGCCAGCCCTGGGGCACTGACAGTGAGTTCTGCATTTCCACAAATAGGTCCTGAAAAATCCTGACAAAGAGCCAGGGGTCCCTGGGGTGTGTTTATTCAGATGGAGCTTCCTTGGCCAGTGAAAGGGGCACTAGACAGGCAAACTGTGAGCTCTGGTCCCAGCCCTGCCTCAAGCCTTCTCAGTGATATCAAGCAAATCCTTTCTTCTTCAGTCCACAGAATACCTAGGAGCAAGGAATTTCTCCCCATGGGTGCAGAAGACAGGCAAATCACTGTGCTGAAATTGCTGAGGTCGGGAAACTAAGGCACTGGTAGTGACTGTGAAAGACGGGAACGTTTCACAGTTTGAAAGTCACTGTAGGAAGAGACACTTATAAAAACGCACCTGGAGCTCTTTCAGGCTGAGTCTGCTGTCAATGACACTGCCTAGCCTGAAGAAACCTCACTGGAGTCATTGCTTTAGTCTGGGTCTAGAAGGATTGGGATCAGCTCCTAGTGGGGGTTCTCTCTGCTGTGTTTTGAGCCCATTTCTTTGTGGTACTTGGGGCTGGATCCTCCAGTGGGACCATCTGGTTTGGCTACACAAACCCTACAGAATCACAGAATTGCTGAGGTTGGAGGCACCTCTGGAAATGCAGCTTTTCAGTACTTAAAGGGGCTTAGAAGAAAGATGGGGACAAACATTTTAGCAGGGCCTGTTGTGATAGGGCAAGGGGTAATGGTTTTAAACTGTAAGCAGGTAGATTTAGTCTAGATATAAAGAAGAAATTTTTTACAATGAGGGTAGTGAAACACTGGCCCAGGTTGCCCGGAGAGGTGGGAGATGCCCCATCCCTGGAAACATCCAAGGCCAGGTTGGACGGGACCTGAGCGACCTGATCTAGTTGAAGATGTCCCTGCTTGTGGCAGGGGGGTCTGGACTAGATGGCCTTTAAAGGTTCCTTCCAACTCAAACTATTCCATGATTCCGTTCTGTTCTATGATCCTGTGAGACCAACCAGTCTGGCCTCCAGGCAGAGCCAACTAGAGCAGCTTGCCCAGGACTGTGGCTAGCTGGGTTTTGAATGTCACTCAGGATGGAGACTGGGACCTGCTGGGACACTGTTTCAGTGTTCGAACACGCTCAGCCTAAAAGGAGTTTCTTCTTGAGTGGGATGTCCTGTATTTCAATTTGTGCTCATTGCCTCCTTTCCTGTCACTGGACACTGCTGAGAAGGGCCCGGCTCCATCTGCTTTACACCCACCCATCAGTTATTGATACACATTGATAATATCTCATGAGCTTTTTGATCTCTAGGCAGAGCAGTGCCAGGTGTTTCAGCATTTCCCCCATGTATGAGATGCTCTAAGCCCCTTAAGAACTATTGTGACTCTCCACTGGACCTACTCCAGGGTGTCCACGGGGAGCCCAGCACTGGACACAGCACTCCAGATGTGTCTCACTAGTGCTATGTAGAGAGAAAGGATTGCCTCCCTCAAGCCTGAAAAATCCTTACTGATGATTTACTTCCCTGTTGCACAAAGACATTTCCCTCTTCCCTCCTACATCTCCATGCTAGGACTGAGAGATGAATACCATCCGCGTATCTGCTGGGCTTCACGCCCTGCCGGGTCTTTACTGCGGTTTGTTCCTGTCTGTTTCCTCCATTTTATACTACTCTGCTCACTTTCGCCTTGTTCTGTTCTGGTTTTCTGTCACTCCCTGACATTGCCCCTCTCCCAGTTTGCCTTGTCTTCACTCTCTTTTCTCTTTAGCAAAGTCTGTTGATTTCATCTTTCAACATCAGGCCCCCAGCTGATGCCCAACCTTGCTACCCTACTGTTTACACCCCTCCCTTTTGGTGCTTTGTATTTTCAACAAGACCTTTTTTTTTTCCCCTTTTGAAAATGGCCACAACTGCTTCTTTGCATTAGGGTCCCCATGTTCATCCCACTGTGTTTACTCCCAAAGTACTGAGTCCAAAGCTGCATCAGAGCCTTCCCTGCTGATGTACCTGAGAGCAGGTACCTGCTCCTCCTTGGGATGTCCTGCCATGCAAGACATCAGTAGGTTTTTCTCCCACACTGCTAGTCCAGCACTAGTCTGGAACAACATCCCTGATGTCACTATGTCTATTCTGGGTTTACGTGGAAAGAAGTTTTAGTGTTCTCCCATAAATAATGTTAATGAAAAAGTTGCATAAATCACTGTCTCAGGATATGGTTGTACAGTTACACAACTCTGGCCACTGCATCCCCTGCCACAGGTAACACGTTCCACTGAGTGAGGTTTGTTTTCCTGAGATAATAGATGTGTCATCACAGAAAGATTTCTGAAGGGTCTCATAGCTGTGTGCAGGTGATTAGGATGCTGTTGGGACTAATTGTACCCAAATGGCTGCACACACGACCCAAATATTTCAAGTGACTCTATTACCATGCTTGAAGCTTTTACAGTGGACAATTAGACTGTGATACCCAGGAGACTTATACCGACCAAATCCTTCCTCAGTTAAGTGTGACTGACCTTCCACCAGCGTGGGACTCATCCCTCTGTGCTTTATGGAAATAAACTGGATCACACACAACGATGTGATTGAATTGGCAAGGAACTAATCAGTTTGATCCAAGTTTGATTTTTCTCCTCCACCTACAATATTTTGTTCTGCTGGTGCTGAACAGTCTTTTTTCTCTCTGTAGGCATTAAAGAAGAGGACAAAGAGTGAGGACTCAGGACACACAGTTTGGTGTGCTCAGGACATAACAAGATTACGCCTTCAGCATTGCTGAAGTCACATGGTTTTATTCGCATTCGTTTATGAGCTAGGTCTGCTTTTGATGGGTATGTTCGGTTTATCTCGTGTATGCTCTGACAAGGGCAGACATTGCTTTCCTATCACCTGTCATTTCTTCAGTTTGTTTGAACATAAGTCTCCACCTTTCCATGTGGCTGACACCCAACTAGAAATCATTTTCTTGTTGTGTTGTGACCAACAACTAACCCAGAGAGCGTCTCTCATTACTATTCCTTCAGGATGAAAAACAAAGAAGGGATTAAATTTATTCTTATCACCTGAGTTGTATTTTTGTTTGTGGTAAGGACCAGTGAGTTCAGCTTCTGGCTGTAACCAAGAAATAGGCAAGCTCAGTTTTATGAGAAACTGTCCACAAACTGGAATATTATCCTGGACACATAGTTTTTTCCTCATGGAGGGCAGCAGGCTCAGGGTTCGGCTCTCAAGCAGATAATGACTGGGAGGATGAGGCACTTCTCACTGGCTCTGGTTTTCCGGGGCATATTCACTTTAACTGCCTCGAGCATTTTTAGTGAATTAAGTTAAACTGTTCACCCAGGCAGCAGGGAAGCGATGTCCTTGCGACTATATCAAACTCCATTCAAAGAGTAATCATAGGAGAAAAGACAACAGTTTCAGGAGAAACAAGGTGACCTGCAGTGTAAGGTGGTCCTAGACTCAGAATCATAGCAGAATTTAGGTTGTAAGGGATGTCTGGAGGTTCCTCACCCTGTCATTTGCTTAAAGCAAGGCCAACATCAGTGGTAGAGGAGGTTGTTTGGGGCCTTATCCAGCTGAATTTGAAGACCTCCAAGGATGGAGGTCCCTCAGCCTCTCTGGGTCCCCGTTTTGGTGTTTTGCTATCCTACTGTGACTTTGTTTTCTTTCATAACCAAGTGGAATCGCAACATGTCCTAATTGCCTCTTTTCTTTGCCTTACACCTCCAAGAACATCCTTGGTCTGTCTCTTCTTTAGCTCCCCATTAGTGAGGTGTAGGTCTTCTCTTAGCCTCTTTTTGCCCGGTTAACAAACTCAACCCTGGGGAGAACTGGTTTGTACTCTTTGATTTCTGTCCCACCAGCACCTCCAGCTCCACTCCCTCGTCTTTGAGTTTCTTGTCCTGCCTCTGTATACCTCATCCCACACAGCCCCTTCTGAGCGTACACTAGTCCCTGACATGACCTTTCCTGCTCAGATGGCTCTATTATGTTAAGCTAAGTGGTATATAGTGTTTTAGTGTTATCCACGCTGTCATCTTCTTCTGTGCTCTGAATGATTGCATTCTTGACACTAAGACTGTCTTTGACAAGTGTTCAGAATTAGCCCAAGCTACTATGGGCTAGTAAATAATGGTCCTAATACAATCTCTGTGATTGAAAAATGACTCTTAGCATTTCTGTACTGCAGATACCATTAAATGGTCATCTGATGCTTAATATATCTCTGAGATATGTACTAAGGGCTCAGTTCTGCCAACCTGCTGTCTTTAGAAAATGTGTTGTCTCCGATGGGATGTGCTGGATGCTGGTGCCAAATAGACAGACCTCATTAGCTTTCCACATCCTCCCCAATCAGTAAGATCTGTAATGCAGTGGGGAGGTGTTTGCCTAGAAAAGCCATCACGATTACTGGTGGTTGAATGAGTCTTCTCAGGAGGGAACCGGGCAGTATTGCATTGGCCGGGACGTCCAGCCTCAGTTCAGGTCCGTGTTCTGCCGCTCATGTTCTGTACAACCTTGGGCAAGGGGCCAAAATTTCAAACATGTCCTGTAAGTTGGTGACCAGTTTGAGACACCTCAGGCATGATTGTAAAAGATGGTGAGCACCCGCAGATCTGTGTCAATCAATAGGAACTCACCATCTTTTGGAGAACACCAAATAGCAGTTCTTCTTCTTCAGTGAGGAATGACCATAGGAGCAAACAAAAGGAACGCTCACTTGGGACATGGCTATGTACCTATCTCTTATTGCTGCCACCTTCTTCTCCTCTCTCTGAGCCTATCTCAGCACAAAGAAATGTCTGTGCTGTCATGTCCCTGTGTGTGACAGCCCCTTAACTCCATAAGTATCTGTGCACATGTACTTATCATATGATTAGTTATAGCCTCTGTGCCTGCTCTCTCTAAAAACAATACATAATCAAGTAAGGTGATAAATATTCTTATTTTGGATGGTTGTGAACTAATGTAATCCTCTTCCGGAGCCTCTGAGATCTTCCAAGTGTTTCTTTTGTAGAGCACATTAGTGTTGCAATTCATTATGTACAAGGAGAGCAGCCTGTAGAGGAAATGATTTGGAAAATGGAACGGACTCAAGTCCCAAACTGTTTCTCATATGAAAGACCAGAAATATGGCATTTAAAGAATGCTAGCAGATATGAGCAACACGAGCATCATTCTCATCAATATGCAATGAAGGAATTTCTCCTCCTTACATCTTTCTTGGTACCCAAGGTGACATTAGGCATATTCCCTCTGCCAAGAGAAAAGAACCTTTCAAACTCTTATCATCTTTAAAATGCCACTGTCTCTTATAAACCACACAAGCCACCCCCTTCCACTTTCTCCTGTGGCTCAAGACATAGCTTGTGGCTGCTTTTAGGAAAATCAGTGCATTTCACGCTATAATTGTTCCACTGTGTCCATGATATTCACAGAGGGAAAAAAAAAAATCTTTGAGTATCCGCTCATCCAAGGGGAAAACGTTGGATACAACTGAACTGTGTGACATTTCTTTTTCTTGGGGAGTAGCAGTGAGACTTGAGTACCATTAAAGCAATCCCTAATGGACAAAAAGCTGAAGGTAGGCTAATGTCCGTGTTGACATTAACCCAGGAAGATTGTTTAATCCTTTTCTTCTGGACTGCTGTTTGTCCTTTAAGAAACCAACTCCTACCAGTGATGTGTATTGAGCTTCTTGTAGAAAAAACCAAACATTTAAGGAGCGTGGGGACTGGACTTCTAATCTGATTCACTCTTAAAGAAGTTTGGCTTGGGCAGGGCAGTTTTGACGTAACCTTTGGAAGATCACAGTGCTTGAGTCTTAGGGCTCTGGTGTGTTCAGTGGTGACTCTTTATGAAGGCAGAGCTTTATGCTGTGCAGAACAGTTCATCTGCACCGTCACTGACAGCAAGGGAGATGGTGGAGAGATAACATAACCCTGGGGTGAAGTGAATTAGTGGAAGCATATGAAAAACTAAACAATAGCCAGACGAGCCTGTAAATACAGGCAGCAGACACACAAAAAGAAACTGAGCTTTTAAGCCATATATTTCTTTGTTATTGTTGCTTTTTTCTGTTTATAGTAGAAATCCAACTGCTGCTGGATTTGCACAGCGACTGCGGAAGTGAAAATACTGAATGCCATTCTAGCTACTGTGTGAAAATACATTTTTTACCTTTTTCTCTCTTCCCAGGGCTCTGGCTGACATCTTAAGGCAGCAGGGACCAATCCCAATAGCACACTGTGAAAGAGAGACTATCTCGGCCATAGATACCTCCCCCAAAGAAAACACCCCAGTCAGGACATCTTCCAAAAACCATTACACCCCTGTGCGCACCTCCAAAAGTAACCCAGGTAAGTGCTGCTTTCCTGCTCTCTCTCTTCAGAGGTGGTTGTACCAGTGGTGTGTTAGAAGTCAGCAGAACATCGCACTTTACAATAGTGGATTTTGCAAAGCTAAAATGGCTTTAAAAGGCAATCAGAGCAGAGGAGTGCAAGGATCAGTGGTGATGATTCTTTAAGGTTTTTGCTGAACAGAGTAGCTGTTGTCTCTAGGCATTTTAAAAATTCAGAATCAGTGAGGTATAAATTCAGCTTATACCAAAATGCTTGTGTTAAGCTTAGAACATTGTGTATTTCCAACAAAACACACATGCTGTAAAGCATAATTGGGCTCTCTGCACACAGCAGCTGAGAAGAAAAAAATCCACATAATTGGGGCCACCTTATTCATTCAGGTGAACTACAGGCATGTTCCTAGAGGAAAGTGTGAAAGGTGACCTGGAGGGTACCCCAGGAGCTTAGAGACGCTGCCCTGAGGTCCTCCAGGAGCATTGGCCTGGGAACTGGGACACGCAATTTTTTTTTCCAGCTTCTGCTGGCTGGGTGAATTTGGTCAAATCATTTGACTACTCTTTGCCATGATTTCCCCAGTGGCACGAGGATGCTCGCCTCTTGGGTAAAGATACTGTTCTGATGTATTTCATGCTTCAGATATTGATAATTGTCAAAGCAATGTCTCGATGGTTGCTGACCACCTTTGTTAAGCGGGATGTGGTAGACTTGCCATCACTTGCCATCTCTCAGTTGCAACTGGATGTGTGCCTCAAAGATATGCCCTCATTCAGTCACAAGCTGTTCAGCTTCACAAAGATGTTTCTGTGTGGCATTTCCTGACCTGTGTCACCCAGCAATCAGAGGAGGTTTTGCTAATGGTTTCTGCTGGGAAAACTTCTGAAATAAGCTAGCAGGAGCTCAGACTGCTCCACAACCTGGAGGGCTCAGTGTTCTCTGCTTTCCGTGGGAATGGCCCATGGCTGAAGGCAGTGACTGGTTTCTGTTGCTTTGTTGCCCTGACTATTAGAAGGGTTTTGCTGCCATGTGTGTCACCCCATGGCGGCAGGACCAGGTGAGCGCATTCTCTGGAAGCCTCCCCTGCTGCTGGGAACAAAATTAATTTCCCTGAGAACTAAGAAGGATTTCTTTCTTCTCCAATTTTCACTCAGTCCAGTGAACCCTGTAATTTTTAATGCCAGAGTTATATCTGTAAAATAAAATGTTGGGCTGGAGAACGGTACATGAGGTGAGTTTTCTGGAAGAAGGTGGCGCTTTTGCATGTCAAGGGCTTGGGACTGGCTCTTGAAAGGATATGAGATTCTGCCCCAGGGCAAAACCACAAGAAACAAGGGTTTATGGCCAGTGAACAGGTGTAGGCACCATCAGAGAGCAACTCTGAAATAAGCCATACAGTGAGATTAATCCCTTTCTGAAGACACCTCATCTCTTCCCGTTGGGTCCTGTTGGTCAGTTAGGGCAGGCAAATCCTGAACGAAGATGCAGAAGAAATTCTTTGCTTCCAGCAGAAGAGACCAGCTGGATACTGCAAATCTGAACTGGGTGTCATGTTTAGGCACTGTCAAGTCTGAGAAAAGGCAAATAGGAAGGTTTCTGAGGGGAGGGAATTACTAATTGCAGTATTCTTCTCTGGTGCCTGTCGGTAGCTGATGTCTCCAATGGACATTTTTGGGACTCACTACTGCATTAGTGGAGGCACGCAAGGGTGCAAGGACCTGAGCACAGGTATCGTGAGTGGAGTGCTGGTACAACTGGTCACACTGCCAGGTGACAGCAGCCGGTATGGCGTCTACTTCGTCCTTGCTGAGGATGAGCAAGGCCAAAGATAAGCAAGGCAAAATGCCTGGGAAGGGAAGGGCGTGCTGTTAAAGATGACAGTCCATTCGTTCAGCCTCTGCTTGTCTGTGTGTTTGCCCACACTGTGAGAAGGAGAAAAGCCATTACAGTTCAGTTGGGGCTGAAACAGGCAAGCGGAGCCCACTAAGAAAAGATATTCACAGACTCAGCTGCAAAGGAGAGGGGCTTTATTTCCAGCACAGCCTTCCACAGCCATTGGTAGCCGTAGGGGTAATTGATCACTTCTGCCTCGGGGTGGCCAGTTGGACCGAATGTCACACTGAGCCATTGCCAAGGCTGGGAAGGGAAAACTTGCTCTTGAAGCTTGCCCAAAAGAACTTGTTCCTGGCTCAGTTGTGCCCGTTATTAACATGTCCTCATATATCATACAAGACAGAAAGCTAATCACTTACAAAAGATCGTGAGCTCATAAAACAGCTATAGAGTTAATGTTTTTTATACTGTTTCATTTGCAGGATAGGGCAATGGTCTGTCATATCCCTACTTGGTTACTCAGCTAATCTTCAGATTATTGCGGTAATCAGGAAATTGTGTAAATGAATGCTAAAATCCTTTAGGTTGGGAGGGAGGCATACAATCAGGAAATTGTCTAAATGAATGCTAAAATCCTTTAGGTTGGGAGGGAAGTAAAAATTGGGGAACAAAAATGGGTTATAGCACATTAAGCTAGAAAAAAGCTGGTAACCCCCAGTAAGGAAGCAGAAGAGGGGTCACCAACCATACTTGCTTTTGGAGGGGGCGAGGAAGAACAGAAATAAGAAGAGGGGAATGAGGGACAACTGGTGGGAAAAAATAGAGGCAGTAGCATGTAGTAGCAGGATCCAGGAAAAGCGCTGCTTACTGGTGCTGCAGATCGGCTCGAGAAGACCACAGCTGTAAGATTTTGCAGCGGGACCTGAAGTATCAGGTCTGCTGGCTGTGGTTTGTCTCAGGACTCCGGAGTATGAGAGGTTAAACAGCCAGAAAGGACGATAGTTGTTACATACAGGCTGAGATTGAGTTTTGTGTTTGTTTTACTTGGAACTTTTGTTTCCAAACTTAAAACTAGAAGGGCACCCTTAAGTCTTGCTAAATAAACCATGGCTTCATTTTTCCATTAGGCTTGTTTGGTGTCAGTGAGCAAAATGATTGTGGGTGACAGTGACAAATTGAGGTGGCCTGAGTGTGAGGCAGTGGCGTCTGAGCCAAGCGGCGTGCGCGGGTGCTGTGGGGGCCATGCCTGCGGCTTGTCACGCGGTGCCCGGTGTTGCCTGATGTGGTGCGGAGAGGGGTCCATCTCCTACCTGCCGACTGGTGCCCTTCCTGCAGGCAGTCAGACAGCCCGCAGGGGGTCACAGCACAGCGTCACAGGATGGGAACATGCAGCTTCCATGACCACCAAGACATGGACGCTGTCTCCAGCTGAGCTCAAGACCAAGGCAAAGTGCTCCGTGTGTTTGCCCAGGCACTGGCAAACTGTGTTTTGCCACAG
The DNA here is from genome assembly GCA_013398295.1 of Chionis minor. Taxonomy (NCBI): domain Eukaryota; kingdom Metazoa; phylum Chordata; class Aves; order Charadriiformes; family Chionidae; genus Chionis; species Chionis minor. Next base: position 232,780 of record VZSF01001353.1, read on the forward strand.
CAGGCGCCTTCAGAGCTCTGTAAGCTCTGCAGGGGGACAGGAGGGCCTGGTGTTGGGTTTAGTCTTAGTACTTTAGTCTTAGTACTTCTCTGTTGAGCTTCGAGATAGAAGAACCCAGGTGTACCTAACGCTTATTGAAGGATAAAAGAGAAGTAGGTCTCTCTGTCCTAGACATGGGGACAATTGTCATTCTTCAGACAAGGCAGCTGGTTTTCAAGAAGGCTTCAGTCTACTACCTTACAGCAGCCACATTCCCCAGGTGGTGTGGGAGCCAGCTGTTTATCAGAAGCAGAATACATTTTGCTCCCTGGATTCTGCCAAGCCTTAGGGTCGCAAGTGTCTGAGGAGCACCTCTGCAGAGATTATTGCCACTTTTGCTTTCCTCTGAGAATCAAGCTCATGCCCTTTTGGGGTAGCAGGGGACAGTTCATCTCCCCTTCCACCCGCCCTCACTCCCACTGACATTTCTGTTCAGTGCTTTTATGCAGTGCTGCTGTTTTGGTGGCGGTAGGCTCTTTGCAGATAAGAAAAGCTGAAAGTTATGCCTTCGGCATGGGTCACGGCACACCCCTCCAGCTGTGCACCACACGATTAGTATGAGCTACAGCACTTTCTGTAGACGGGAACACTGCTCCAGCCCACACAGACCTCTTGTTAGTTCACTGTTTGCTGTTGTAACAGGTAAAATATGATGAATCTGAGATTACAGGAAATCCATCTCCTCTAGTTACCTATTGGCATTTTCTATGTCTCCATCAGAGTAGCACCTTTAGAGGTGTTGGAAGGAAAGCGCTAGCAACATTTCCCCTTTCTTTTCTCCCTGGCCACATTATCTGCCCTGACATCACCTGTGAAGGTCAGTGCCACTCATTCATTTAGTGGATGACCAGCAAACACAGACAAAAATGAGGATAGATGGGAGAAAGGTCAATAGTTCCTGTGGGCTTGGAAAACAGCCTACGTAAGAAGCAATGTGCTCCCATAGAGGAAGGTGTTGCCTTTGGCACAAGAGACTGAGTCTGAGCCAGAGGCAACACTCCTGCGATGTCAACAGTCAACTGACGTGTCAGAAAAGATGAGAACAGTTCCTGTGAAACTGATGCTGATGGACATTAGCATCAGCCGAAAAAATTAAGACTACCTCCAATACCATTCGTGGATATTTGAAGGACTTCTGAAAGTCAGGTGCAAGGGGTTGGTTTGGTTTCCTCCCAAAATGTGGCTGAGCAAAGCATCTGCAAGGTTCAGTCCCCACAGAAACTGTCAGATGGGAGTTTTCTGACTGCCTTGATGATAGACAGGGAGCCAGCTGAGGACTAACAGTAACACAGGGAGCCGTCTCATTACTGTTTTTCAAACAGAGACCAAACCAGAAGAGACTCCAAGTAAAAATCTGAAACGGGTCTTTGGGTGGTGTAAATCAGTGTTGTACTATCATAGTGGTGGGACACGGGCTTGGTTTGGGTAAATCCTTATGGGTCGGGAAGGCTTACGTCCCAGACTCACAACTGGTACAAATCTGTGATGCTCCAGGACAGGGCATGGCCTGAATTGATCCTTTATTCTCTCAGTTTCATTCTGGCTCTTCCACACTGGCTCTTTTTTGTACAATTCACCATGATAGTATTGACAACTTGTGAGAGAGTGGCACTTGGGACCATTAGACTGATGTGGGAAGCTATGTGGGAAGAGAATCTCTCCAAAAATGTTCAGGACAAGGATGTCCTTGCTGCCACGGTGCCATACTTTCAGCAGCGAAGGGTCCCCAGATGTCACCTACTTGAGCATGAGGCAGGCAGGTAAAATCTGTGCTTGGAATTATGCTGCTTCTGACTACCTCCAGGATCAGGAGGCTGTAACAGCAACGACAAGCCTCTTTCTTTGTACTTGCTGGAGAAAGACTCTGGCCTAGTTTTGTATTCTTTTGGCCTCTTAATTCTCAGAATATTGAATTATTCACTAACAGAATACGCTGGTCTGAAACCAGCTCCAGACGGGGCAGCAAAGAGCTGACCACAGGGGTAAACTGAGATAATTTTCTGGTGTGAAAAATCTTCTGCTATTCACCTGAGCTAGGGACTGGGGTACCTGCAGGTGTGAAGAACAGCTTATTGACAGGATTATCGCTTTGAATGCAGCAAACAACACAGACTAGTGCTCTGATTAGCCTGATATATCTCAGGAAGGCTTTTAATAAGCCATTTGAGTCAGGATGTTCCAGAGATGTACATATTCAAAGTGCTGTTTTCAGCAGTGCCTTCCACCCAGAGGCACATTCTGAGCTTGTTCTGAATGTGAGAAATGCAGGAGACTCCTTTAATCTTTATGGAAATTGTAGCTAACATCTCTAGCCAAATATAGGCAGAGCAGTGTGGGGAGCACTTCCACCCTCATCACGGCGCTGGGGAGGAGATCACCGCGCTCGCCCCTGCTCTCCCGCGGCACCGCAGGCTCAGCGCCGGCTCTGCCCCTTTTCCGAAGACCAGGGTGAGCCGGGGCAGCCGGCGCCTCGGAGTATGCCTTCTCCCTGTCCATCCCTCTTCCTCTCCCCTTTCCCCCAAGCCTCCAGCTGGTCTCTGCTTCAGATTGCTTCCTTTATTCATTCATTGAATTCTCTAGCTTCTCCCCCAAATCCCCAGCAACTATTTGAATTAATTTACCGAGGATCAGTGTAGAAATGTATATCGAAGGCATTCAAATTCCCTGCTGCTTCACAGTTTGTGTTGTCATTTACAGCTGTTCAGGGGAATACAAAGCAGGTGTAAAATGATCCCCCAGTCCCCACAGTAGCATTTTACAGCCCTTGTGCTCTGTTGTAAGAAACTAGTTAAGGTGCAGGCGGGTGAAGAATTAGGGAAACCACTTGGAAAACACCCAGAGAGTTCCAGGAATAGGGCTTTTCTTTTCTCCATACTCCTGTTGCCGTTCACTGACATCTGAAAAGAAAGAAACAGGACCAGCTTTGAAACCTCTAGGATCTGTAGAAGATAAGGCAGCTCAGTGCCGCTCCATCTGCTTTTTCCTCCAAACACATCCCTGTTACAGTAAGCCCCAATGCTTCCCATAGCCTTCCCACCCAGGAAATTCCCAAATGAGTTAATGTGCTTTCTGAGCAGCCAGAAAATGTCAGATATTTCTGTCTCAGAACATTTTGAGGGTAAGAGTTACTCGGTGTCCTGGCATCCAAAATACCACTGCCAAAAGGGAGGAGCAGTCCAGCGGAGCGTAGGGAGAGGTGGAAGCTGCCTCAATTGGTGCAGGGCAACTAAGAGAAGACACTGCTACCTTCTCTGGTGTGAAGGGTCTGGGTTCCTCACTTATTTAGGAGCCAAGTTAGCCATCATAGTGTTATTGTTAGTGCCATCATAGTGTTAGTGTTAGACATCATAGGTATTCACTCGCTGCCAGTTGTGCCAGAGCAGCTCCCACCCTCTGTGGCATCGCCAGTCTGTGTTTTACAGATGGGGAAACGGGGCACAGACAGGCTAAGGGTCTTGCTTCAAAAGGTACTTTGGTTACCACCTTCCCTTGACTTAAAAATAAGTGCCTAAAGCCTGAGTAATTTATGCACTTTGGCCAGGTGCTGAGAGAGCAATTTTGCCCTGGGACCACCCTTTTCCCTTCAGGACGGCACCTCTGGGGCGGATGTGTGCTGCAGCGTGTGCGTTAGTCCTGCTCTGAAGGCTCAGGGATGTTTGTCCTGCATCATCGCACGGGCACAGACCTGGCTTCTTCAATCCTGTGTCCTAACAGCAAGCAAGAGCTTTTACACTTGCATTGGAAAGCAAAGAGTTTGTCCCAAAGTATTTGCAATCCGAGAAACACAAGAGAAGGGGTGTGTTGGAAAGTCAGATGAGTGAGCTACAATGCAATGAACTTAACTGCCCTGATTCCGAACAGATCTTTTCAACTGTTTAAAGGGTTCTTCGCCTGTCATTTCTTAATCTTGCTGGTTTGGACATCCTCTTCTGTTGCTGCCAGAGGGCAGGATCTGGTGCTGCGGGGATGTTCGATCATGAGCAGCCACAGGGGTTTGGCAGATGCTGCGCACTAACACTGACAGGCGCAGCCTGGGGTCCCCAGCACTCCCCTCCTCCTTCCCTCGGCGGGACCTGGGACTGCACCGACTCCTGCCTCTGGTTATTGATTTATTCTGCTCTCCTGCTTGTTTTACTGAGCTGTAAATTTTAGGGTAAGCTGTGAAAAAGAACTCTTGGGAGAACTATGCCCCACTAACAAGACACATGAGGCAACAAAATATCCCCACTGCAAATATATTTACCAGTGAACTTACTGGGGAAAAAAAAAAAAAAAAAAGCAACAGCATTTGCAATGGTTTCTTGTATCTCAAGTCCAAATATCTCCCATGACTGATGTCAAAGTTTCATGTGTCAAAACAGCTAACGAGTAATAAATTCGGAAAAACTAAAAAAAAAAAAAAAAGTCTGAGTGCTGCGCGCAAAAAATGGGTAAGTGGAGCGTGTGTGTGTGTATATACACGTGTATAAGTACAAGATCTTGATGCTCATATGAACCACATAACCACAATGGGGTGGCAACATCCAGAGCTACAGAATAAATACCATGTGCTTGCTGAATGTGTTTTGGTGGAATTTAGCATTCACCTGACAGAGTGCAGTCCCAGAGCCACAAGGCCAGGCACAGCAGCACTTATGGTCCACAGCAATATCTAGAAACTGTAGGTTACTATGGTAACAGCGTATTTTTTTTTAAGAGAGACTAATGCAAGTTGTGAGCAGGAGAGAGGATTAAGCATAGATTTACTCTGAAACAAAGCCTCCCAGTGAAACACAACCTGCTGAAAACAATACAACAAAATACATGGAGAATGTGGAAATTAATAGAAGCGGGCTTTTCTGACACTGCTCTGGTGGAGAAGCGGTGTTACTGTGGAAAGAGTGACTGGGGGTCTAATCGTAGAGTCATAGAATGGTTAGATTTGGAAGGGATATTAAAAATCATGTAGTTCCAACCCCCCGCACTGGGCAGGGACACCTCCCACCAGACCAGGTTGCTCCAAGCCTCGTCCAACCTGGCCTTGAACCTCCAGGGACTGGGCAGCCACAGCTTCCCCGGGCAACCTCTTCCACCATCTTATCACACTTACGTTGCAAATTTCTTCCTTATGTCTGTTCTAAATGTGCCCTACTCCACTTGAAGCCATCACCCCTCGTCCCATCACTAAGTGCCCTTGTAAAAAGTCCCTCTCCAGCTTTCTCGTAGGTCCCCTTCAGATACAGGATATAAGGTCTCCCTCGAGCCTTCTCTTCTCCAGGCTGAACAGCCCTAGGCCAGGGACCTGCCCATTGCCGGGCACGGAGTGGCTCCGGGCACGTGCTCCAACGTGCTGGGTGATGCCCTGGATCGCGCCGTGCGGCAGCATCAGCCACCTGTGCCCTGCGCCGCTGCACAGGCAAAGAAGTGGGAGCACATGGGCCTCCTTTTCAGAACCGGGCTCCGATTTTTGTAACATTTGCTGGGTTTAAGAGCAAATTCCAGGACTGCTGGGGCTATGGGGTCCTGGGAAGTGGGACTGGTGGGTGCAGGAGTGTCACAGTAACACTGACCAGGAGCAGTCAGGATTTACTGGAGGACGGAGACTCTGTGTGTGTAGGAGGTCCAACCTCATACATTTGGATGCATTCCCAGTTCCTGAATCTGTACAGCTGGATTGGGAAAGGCAAAGAAATGCTGTTCTCAAAACATACAAAAGCAGAGATGGAAGCGGTTTCGGAGCATAATACCTAAGGGGGGAGGCCAGTTAATGCCCTTACCCCATGTTGCTTATGCTACAGAGTCTGTGTCGTGGGCGAAAGGAAGGAAAGATGTTTAAGCCAGGTGGTTCCCCTCTCTCTGTGCTCTGTCCTCCCCCTTCAAATCTGGGAATCAGATCAGGAGCAGAGGGCCATTAGAGCAGGTATCTGGCACAGGTATTCTGGAGAATTTAGAGAGCTGTGAGAAAGGGTAGGACCGGGAGATGCTCCTTTCCTTGGAGACCATAGTGTGTCTGAGCTGAAGCTGTTGTCATGCCACCTCAGCACTCACCATCTGCCCAGGCACTAGATGACGTGACAACAGGCACAACAACAACTGGGAGCACCTGCGAAAGAAGGGGGAATGAAGGAGCAGCACAAAGCTCAGCCCCAGCAGTGGGAGGGCAGAAAGTCACCTGGGGCTTGAGAATGCACTAGGCAAGGGGAGTCATGGTCCTGCTTAGGTTTTGATTTGAACCCTGTCTGGTTTCTTAACTTGATTTTGCAGGCTTGACCATTCTCTACAACTCCCTGAAAGGAGGTTACAGCGAGGTGGGGTCAATCTCTTCTCCCAAGTAAGAAGTGACAGGACAAGAGGAAATGGCCTCAAGTTGTGCCAGGGGAGGTTTAGGTTGGATATTAGGAAAAACTTCTTTACTGAAAGGGTTATCAGGCATTGGAACAGGCTGCCCAGGGAGGTGGTGGAATCACCATCCCTGGAGGTATTTAAAAGCCGGGCAGACGTGGTGCTGAGGGACATGGGTTAGGGGTGGTTTTGGCATAGGTTTCTGGTTGGACTCGATGATCTTGAAGGTCTGTTCCAACCCAAGTGATTCTGTGATTCTATGATTCTTCCCCTCAAGCTCCAGTTTCACAGAGTTAGCCTGATGGCTCTTCTGCCACTGAAGCAGAGGTCTCAATCCTCTTCTCCTCACATCCTCTCTTGCCATGGCCATTGCCCTCTGTGCCGACTCTAGTGCTATCACATCCTTCCATTAGCTGGTTTACCATTAACCCAGCAAAGTCAGCTCAGGAAGAGAATGGTCTTCAGCGTGTGATGAAACGTAGGAGTGCAGCCAGGTGTGGGGCTGAGAGGGATCGCCCTGTTCAGGCAGTGCTGGATTTGTAGCCCCTGAGCTGTCCCACACGTAACCGTGGCCTTGAGTTTTAGAGTTTTAGAGGTTGCCTGTGACCAAGCATACAGAAGAGCTTCTGCTTGGCTGTTCTGAGAACTCTGTGACCAACAAGGATTGACTATCAGCACCTTCAAAGCTACGTGCGCTTTGAGATTAAGCAGGCTGAGGTTCAGGCCAGTGGGTTTGGGAGTTTCCAGAACTCAAATTTGACACCATGGTGGCATTTTACAATCAAAACGATTCTGCCTGCAGTCAAGGTATTTTAGTTTTAAGCTGCTCAGGAGTTTTCTTGGGGAAAAAAACAACTAAGCCTAACCAGCTGTTCTGCACTGTACCACCCTGCAGCTCTGCTGGGCACTGTGGAAGGGTAAAATCGTTTCTGTAGCAGGTTTACTTCTCTCTAGCTGCCTCTGTGTCTTGCTAGATCAATTATTGTTTTTAAAATGCATTAGATCTTCAGATGAAAGGCAGAAACACAATGTTTTCTTCCATTAATCAGAGCAGTTTACAGAAAACATCAATTTAAAATGTTAAAGCCAATTTGCAACTGGTATTGACAACAACTAAATTGGCCTCCACAAAGTAATGCAACTGGTTGCTTTTGACACTGTGAAGAAAGAAATCTTTATAAGGACATTCTACATGTTGAGCTTTCCTCGTTTCATGATTGCTGATCCTATCACACTCTACAGAAGTGTGAACAGAGGTGAGGAGCTGGAAGCAATACTCCATTAAGAATGTGCCATAATCAGTAAACTTTCCTTCCCCTCTTGTTGGACTGCTGCCCAAATATTGCAACTCAATCTATGCTCTGCTTTAATCAGCTTCCTTTCTTTGCTGCCTAGTTGACTTTGCTGACTTTAAAACTATGCAAAAATGTACTGAAACAAATGTTCAGTACTTTATTCCTGGCATCATCACCAGAGGCAGTGAACGCCAAAGCTGACCACTGGCCACAGCCTCCGTGAAGAGCAGTGGCACGTAGGCTCTGCAAGGCTGCAAGTAACTCTTGCAACCTTGTCATGGAAAACTACCGAATCATCTTACAGATGTGTGAGAATAAAGCTGATACTGGGGAAGCCGTGGTTAACTTCTCATAAATCAGTCCCTGAGTGTGCAATGAATAGCTCATCTGACACCCGGATATGTAGCTTTAGGAGACCTTGCAAGACCCTGGCTAGAAGGAGTAGAAACATCACCCACAGAAGACACTGCTGAAGTCTCTGAAAACCTAGCTGATTTGTGTTTTGTTTTAGGCATTTAAGCCCTAAAAGGCTTAGCCAGTTGCTTCTTGTTGTCCTGCCTCAAGCACTGCTCAGCCAGAGCGAAAGAGCGAGGAGGAGTCTGCAGGATTGCCTTCTCGTTTCTTTCAGCTGTATTTCTCTACATGAGGCAGCTTGGCTTCTCCTTCACCACGCTCACATCTCCAGGCTATTCCCACCTTCTGGGATATGCCAGGGGTGTTTTCTGGTGGCTTTCAGCAAGGATCATTTCTAGACTGAAAGATGCCAGGAAGGTTTGGCTCACGTTGAAGATCTCACGACAACATTTATCATTGGCTGCAAACAGCTTTCATCATTGGTGCGGTCCCTGTTCCTTCTGGCGTGCCAACCATATGTGCGTAGCGTGGGAATTCAGTGGGTCTTACCTCACTTCCTCTTCTCTGAAGTTTTATTACTCTTGGATCATCTTACTTGTTGCAGGTACCTGAAAAGACTCCCATGTGGCTATTTATATGAGCGTACCTATGCCCTCCTCTATAACAGGACAAATCTAACAACTCTTTCTGTTTGATTTAAAATATTTGAGGAGGAAGAAAAAGGGAGTACATCTGTCACAATCTCACTTACAATCAGAGAAGTTAATGGAAAGATTCCTTCTGGCTCTCCTGGGCTTTGAACAAGGCTCTGTACTGCAACATTAGCAAATAATGGAGTTCACATCTCATCAAATCCTTCTCGGGAAAATAATTCTAATATATGTGGATGGCCTTTTGCAGCTCTCTCCCCAGGTCTGTCCCCGGTTTGTCAGCTGTGCCAACACTTCTATCTTCTGGTGTTAGATCACTCCGGTGGATAACTGTTGCTCTCTAAAACAAACCTCACGCAAGATGTTCAATTGCTGCCAGTCACAGGGCAGTGCCCCGATGCTCGCAATGGCCCGTCTGAAAAAGCAGTAATATAAATTCTTGAATCTGTGACTTTCTACCCAATGTCTCCCAACTGCAGTAATGCAGCCTCTGTGGCACTTCCTTTCATTTCACATCTCTCCTCCCTGGATCCACAGCTTTTCCTACCGAGAGAGGATTTCTCAGGGAGCTCCATGGGCAGGGTGCAGTTCTACAGTCTACATCATGCTTGCCAGGGGGACCTGAAATCCCAGTCATTCCTGGGGCAATGTGCCAGATCCCTGAACCGTTCACTTAGGCAGCCTGCACTCAAAATTCTTGTACCCATACATCCCATCTTCCTTGTAGCAAGCAGTGTTATGGCCCTTAAAGGAAGCGTTTTTGGGGAACTCTGCAAGGAATTAGTCTTTGTGATGACTGGAGCATGCAAGAAGGCTGTGGAGATGCGTCCATACTGTAGGTTAAGTGCAGCATTAAGCAAACTAAAGTGCTGCAGGCTGCCTGAGATCACAGTGAGTGTGGCATCCAGGTTGCACAGCTCAGCAGAACAAGTTTTTCTGTTAAATCTTACTTAAATATTAATATATTCAGTGATCAGGAATCAGGGCAGGGGAGGGGAAGTTGAAGGGGCTCTTGATGCACAGCGTATAGTCGGATAGCTCCAACTACCTCCGCCTCTGAAGTGTCCCACTGCTGCCTTGGGGATGGTCACTGTGGATTTCAGACATTCTTGTTCCAGGTGTCCGGGTTTCTGACTGCCCGGATTGCATCACTTCAGTGCCTGGCACTGGCAGAACTATGGAGCACAGAGTTAGCTGATGTCCTCTCTCTTCTGAGGCTACTTGCTGTGTGTGCATTATCCTCCTTGATGAGCATCCAAGAGGTACAGGAATGACCCCGTAGGACTTCAGGTGTGACATGGCTGAAGATGCTAGGGTAGAAGAGGAGCCTTCCTGTCACAACCTACCTTACTGTCCTTTCTTTTTTGTCCTCAGTTCCTCTGCTGTGGCAGAGGGCAGCACTAGGAGCTGGGCTAATGACTCCACCTACCTCTCCACTTGCCTATCATGGTTCTGAATGCGCTTGTCCATCAAAGCATTCAGGTAGATAAGTACGGGTTCTGATCAACACTTGGTGTTCTCATGACTTACAGGTGGGAGAGTTGCAGGGAGAGGTTAGACAAGCTGTCATGAGTTGTTGTTATACCATCTGACATGCAAGAATGACTGTATAGCACTATGGCTGTCATTTATATATCACATCTATAACATCATACGGGAGACCGCCCTATCCTTCAGGAGCCTGTCAGAACCCAGGACTTCGCCTTGTACCAGCCCTGAGAAGCCAACACCAACTCTCATGTCCTCTGCAGGCAGCCTGCAGACCAGCGGGTGGTGGGCAGGTGCTGAAGCTGGATCGCTCCCATCTGAGCAGGGCAGTAAGTTATTGACTGGGAAAAAGGAAAACAGCACGGTCTGCTCATGGCTGGAAAGGGCGGGTAGTTGCCTCCCAGACTAAGTCCTGCAGCTCTGCACCCCCGGCATGGCTGGTGGGGCTGGTCTGTGCAGAGCCAGGCTGTGAAACTCCCCACTGCGTCTGTCTGGAGACACAGGGGAAGGCAGCAGCAGCCCTCCAGAGTCTTCTACACATACAGCTGCACCTTCCCAACCACAGAGCAGTTGCTCCTCCAAGGATGCCACACTTTTTGTATGAGGCAAAGAGTCATACATCTAAACTAGGGACAAACCTTGATTTTAGAGAGTATCGTGGGAGATTTGTCACGGCCAAGACCTTCAGTCTGGTTTGGTTTGATACTCCTAGCCTTGAGATTTCAGGATATTCCAGGTTTGCCAACATTTAAATTCTGAGCCCATTGATGTCCCAGACTATCTCCCTAATTTATCTCTCTTTTTGTTCTCTGAAGACAAGTTACACCTTTATTCTACCTGGAGTCTTTTTGGAAGGTCTACATTATGCCCCAGTCCCAGGCAGCATAACCTCTGGTGGACCTCCTGACTGATGGAGAAATGTGTCAGCTGTTACATCCAGAAACAGCAGGGCTTTCCTATTAGCAGTGGTATTATTTCTTTGGTCTGGAGGTGGAAGTTAATCTCTCCCACAATAGCCCACTTCTCAGTCATACACGACTGAGAACATTACAAAGATTTCTGTTGAAACCTATGTCCCACTGTGCAGGTTTGCAGCAGGCTTCAGGTCCTACGGTAACCTCCTTTCTAGCACCTTCCCTGTAATTATTTCACCCATGGATTTTAAGCAGATATTTTTCTTTTTTAGTCTAGCATTTTTTATTTATTTGAGCAGATTTTGTTCTATCCCAGTTGTAAAACTGATTTTTGCCTCCCCACCTGGCACTCGGTGCCACTGAGACCATTCTTTCTGCCTCTTCTGAAAAGCACACAGCTTTTTGTGCCTCATTTCCCAGCAGCGTTACGGCTGCAGACTCCCTGGCACCTCTGCAGTGTCCAGTTGCACATCCTGTACAAGAATTCAAGTTCTGCTTTCTTTTAGCTGAGACTCCTGACTTTCTGTCAATCACTCCTGACTATACCCCATGGATTTCAGCGCTGGCACACTTCTAATAGTGCTTATCTAATAAAGTGTTTTTCCATATGCCTCTTCAGCCCCTTTTTGTGCATTCTACATTTCACTGCTACATCCTTATGCGCTGTTGTGTCAGCTCCTCTGCCTGTCTGTCTCCGTTTCTCTAAACATATTTTGGACGGATGTAATGTGGAAAAGCAGCATTTCGTGCCGGATCTGCAGAATCTTCAGCTAGGGTGTTGTGGGGGTGAGCACCATGCTGAGCAACCGGCAGGTTCCTGGTCAATATGACGGGAGAGCAGAGGAGCATGAGTGCCTGAGGCAGAGCAAGTGATGAACAACAGCAGTAGCCATCAGCATGGCTGATCTGGAGGAGTGAGCAACTGAGAAAGCGATCAAGGCCCTCCTCCTTTCCATTTATGCAATTTAATAGCCAGAGTAGCATGGGTTCTGCACTGTGGACCAGTTTCTTCTTTGTAGGAGAACTCAACGATCTTGAGACATTAGGTCCAACCACGCTTGGAATTCTCTAGTGTTCATATGAAGAGCCGCTTTCCTGCTCCTGGCGCTCAGGGAGATCCCGTGGCAGCCTGGGGAGTGCTGGCTTCTTCACAGAAAGACAAACGTTGCTTTTTGAACTCCTGTCCTTGCCTTTCTGCTGTCATACTGTGCACGCACGTCCATGTGTCCAGGCTCATGGGCATATGCACTTCAGGAGCTGGCAGAGCCGACCGCCCGGTCACTGGGGAGGGGATTTAGTTCTGCTTGCACAGACGTGGTCCCAGCATTGTATTAAGTTGCAGGGTGACACCTGTGAACATCAGTTTAACATAATTGTCAGAATGATACTTGGTGGAGCTAATGAAATATTTACCTTTGAGCAGCTGTAAGATCATTAATGTTTCACTGTCTGCTGCCAGCCAGCCCTTTCCTGATTTACGTTCTTGAATTGTTTATGAGGCTAATTGCACTGCCCTTCATAAATCAGGGACTTGGGCTTTTATGGGGCACTTTCAATTAGCAACAACCCTCTGCCCTGCCGGTGAGGGCATCCATGGCAAGAAACCAGGGGATGGAGCTGGCACAAGCAATTACCTTCCATGAGCCCGTCTGACCCCACAGCGTGTACTGGGGTCTCTGATGACACCCCGCGTCATGGCAGAGGCGCAGAGCCCCTGGCTCTGGCATCCTGCTGTGGCCAAGTTCACACCTTCAGGCTCTCCATGCAGCTTGGAGATGCCGCTGGCATTCAAGGGGTGGTCCCTTCCACTGATGTCTTGGCACCTCTGGTCCTGGAATGTAAGTGCCCAGCTGAGGGATGCTGGCTTAGCTCAGGGGTAGGCAGGAGACACAGGGCAAAGTCCAGACATCACCATGCCTTTGGAGAAGGTGAATTCTCCCCAAGACAAGGATAAAGTGGGAAGGGAGGGTGGGTCTCCCTCTCAAGGGACTGTCTATGTACTTTCCAGCAATTCTCTTTAATAGACCACAGCTTACTTCAGTTTGGGCTTGCATGTATTTTTGTCGTCTCCCAGGAGGAAGCATGTGCAATGAAATGCCTGACTTTGATAGGTTTGGGGATTCTTTTTGCTTTTTTCCTTGGTTTTCTATTGTCACATTATGTCAATTGCTCTACTGTAACTAAAGAAACAGATTTTTTAAAAAGCAAATTCCTTCCTAACAGAGTTGCAGAGGCTCAAATTGGTAATTGCCCTTAGTTTTTGGGACAAAGCTAAGCTTGAGGGAGCTCTCTCTCCCAGACAAGTGTTATGTGCGCTTCATGCATCTCCCCTGTGCTAGATGAAAGGAGATTTTGCAGCAGAAAAATGTTAGCTTTTTTCTTGTGTAATCTGATGTCTTGATCTAAAGGAGAGAAAATTTTAAGGCAGAGATTGCTACAAAATTACGTCAATGTGTATGTTCAAAATGCGAGGGTACTCAAGGAAGACAAAACCACGGACATTTTAATCTTTGCACTATTAGTCTAGGTAGTGGTAGGGGACAGGAGATTGCCACATGCAGTGTAGGGGCTGTTTCTGATGATCCCCCTAAAACTGAAGAATCAGTGAAGTTTTGTATAAAACCTTACCAATGAAATATTAAAAAGTAACTTGGACTAGACAGTATTCACTCAAGGGATTTTAAAGGAGAGCTGCTGACTTGGGATGAAGCTCAGTCTAACTATTTAATCAGCCTTTGTGCCAGGTGAGTGGAAGGTAGCAAGTGCAATGCTCATCTTCAGAACCGCTTTAGAGACAACGCTGGGAACGTGAAAGACGAACTGGTAGAGCAGGTGCACGGCAAGGGATTACAATAAACCGAGGTAGGAGAGTCAAGATGGCTTTTGTGAAAGAAGAGCGTGCATTACGAGTCTGCTAGCGCTGCATGAAGGAATTGACTGACATGTGCATGGAAGTGATTCTGTCAAGGCAGTGTAGTTATTTTTCTTTGGAAATTGTCAGTGAGGTCTTTAATCAACAGTGCTTAAGAATACCGTGGGATAAGAGGAAAGGTCTCCTCAAGAATTAATAACAGATTAAATGATAGAAAGCAAGAGATGAGAAGAGTCAGGTTTTGCACTGGGTGAATGGTTTGAGTCCTAGAAGATCTGCTTTGGGACATGTGCTGCTCAGTGTGTTTTTGAAGGATCTAGAAAAGATGTACAGTGAGGTGACAAAAGGTTGTATGTGGTGTGGTATTATGCTGAACTCTCAAATCTGAAGCTGACAGCAGGGACTTAACTGTATGGAGATAATAAGCTAGTGAAAGGATTTCCAACATCAGCAAGAGGGAGGCCAGGAAGCTATCCATTGGACAGTGAGCTAGACGGGGATACTGAACACCTAGCTGGGGTTTTGTCTCAGTAGTACCTACTTTATCTTTGTATGTAGCTGTTTAAAACATGAAGTCTTGGAGAAAATCTATTCTGTGCTTGAAGTGTTTCAGACTATTCAAGTCTGTCACTGATCTCACCCTTCCAAGAATCCCGGACAGCTTCTATCAACCAGGCTTCCTCTCAGACCTCTGGGTTCCAAAGCTGTTGGTCAAATCTATTCAGAGACTTAACTCTGTAAAAGCAATATGGTCCTGGAAGACCGAGCAGTGAGGAGCACTGCGTGAATTAGGGTTGTGCTGGGCAGAGTCCTCCTAGGAGGTGTGTATTGCAGCATCCCCAGTGCATACAGCACCCAAAAGGACAGCCTCGGTTAGACTGTTTGGACTTCAAGCATGCCTTGCACCACAGCCCTGCCACCCCCGGGCCTCCCCCCTGGTCCTTCAAGACAGCCAGCTCTGCAGATGCTCAGGGAAGTGGCTCCTGCTTATGAGGCACATTGCTCTCCTTGACCTATTTGCTCGTTACCTCCACAAATGTGATTTTGATTAAGGAATTTTCCTAAGTAATTACTAAGGCATTAGCAATTCAGCCAAACAGAAAATAGTCCAAAAAGCAACGTGGCATGGTATCTGCCCTGAAGGCCAGCTCGCTGGCTGCCAGCAGGCTGTCAGGGAGGGAGAGCGAACGCCAGCGCTGCGGGGTGGATGGGCGAAGCTTTGTCCTGCCCACTGGGGCACGGGGTCCTCCAGGTCGGGTACTAGGTCTGTGTGTGGCGTCTGCGACTCATCATCGTGCTCCCCTGGAGCCAGGGAGAGGTTCTGGCACCAACTGCAGATTCACAGGTTAAAAACCACTCTTGCTTCCAGTTGCTTGTTAAAATTAAAACGCCTGCTGAGCTCTTGTTTTGAGCAGCGGGAGAGAAAGATAATACACCCCTCACAAAGAACAGTCGAAAGCCAAGGAGCTGGTTCAATGGTGGCAGTCTCACATGCCAGCCTGGTTCACAAGGGACAGACACGTGTGTGACATCCCTGCCGATGCCCCCTGCCCAGGGGCAGAGTGCATTGCACAGATGGAGCTGCTGAACAGAGCCTGGCTTGGAGAGCTGCTAAAGCAGCCCCCCCAGTTTGCAAGCTGACCTTGGCATCCTTCCACTTATGGCATTGCGATGATTTTACTGAGCCACCACATACTTTCTTGTTAGGAGTTTGCCACCAAGGAACTCTGACAGAGTTTTTCCTGACAGGAGACAACAAAAATCATGTGCAAATCTGGCTCAGGACTAGAAAAAGACAGGCTCAGAGTGACTCAGCCCAAGAAAATTGTGTCCCCAAGTAGAACTGCCTGAAAAAGGGGCCAAAGCTGAGCTCACTTCAACTCAAGAGAGACAGAAAAATAATGGTGTCACCTTTAAGATCAAAGCAACTGGCCGAATTCCTCTCTGTGAGAGTAACTGCCTAGTAAACAAAGCCAGCACTCACTTTCTGCAAGCATCTGCCTCAGCCTTCAGCAGCTTTCTAATGCAGTTCTGGGGGAGTGCTGCCAAACAAAAAGGGACTCATTCCAAGGCTTCGGCAGTGAAAATAGAAATATCCCTCTTGTTAATTTTGGGTGCCATAATCCATCAGTGGCTGTCTTGTGCAATTTAGCTCCATGACATCTCCTGACAGCACGGGCAGTAAAGCATTCCCATGCTAATGTAAAATAGGCAGGTGCTGGGGCATATTTTTCAGCTGCCCGTTAAGCTGGACACAAGGATGCAGGGTGGTGGGATGGTCTGGGTGTGCGGAGCCCGGCCATCGAGGAGACAGAAGTCGCCTGGTGCAGTCACCACTGCGGCTGGTCGCGTGTGACCAGAGGCAAACCGTGACGGGCACAGTATGAAGTGGCACGCACAGCTCTGCCCAGCACCACCTGATGGCTGGGCACAGCGGTCCAGAAGAGGGTCAGTCATAAGACTGGAGCCTGGCTGATGCTGTACAGCTGTGCCACGTGTCCTCCTCGAGTAAATCCTGCAGAAGGTTCGTTTAACACTGCACTTAGTGGCTTTAAATTGTGATACCACTCTCATCGAGTTTGGTATCACGTGAGGCAGACTGGTATGTCCTGCTGCATTGCAAAGGGAGGAGATCCTGGCAAAGGCTGGAGAGAAAGGGACTCCACAGTATGGGGAGAAGGTTTGCCCTGAAGAGCTTGCTTACTTGAAGCAAAGGCAAAGCTATGCTGTTGCTCACAGCAGCTCATGAACTTGGGCTTGTGACAGTGTGGGTATAGATCACCACCTCGTCTGAGACCTGCAGGGATTTCAGAGCAGAAATTTGGTGGTAAAATCCCATGTTCCCACTTGACTTAACGGATGTGAGCCCTTCTGTGTCCGTACTCCAGGGCTGCAGCTCAGGAATGTCAAGAGAGAGGCAAAGATATAATAGCTGTGTCATGTCACTCCTCCTAAAAGAGCTTTTAGATCTCTGGAGGAAGAGCATGTGTTATACTCAAGGTAAGTCAAGAGCTGTAGGCTGCCTGTCCTCCAGCGGTTTGCAGACATCGATACCATTCTTGGCATCGGCAGTAGAAGGCTCAGCACGTTGGCCCTTCACAGCCAGGCAGGAGACCTCCCAGGCTTTGCCTCCTTTACACACCCCTGAAGTGCTAGACTCCTCCCGTTGTCTACACATACTGATTTACTAGTATTTTATTATTTTAGTAGAAGACGCCCAACTGTCAGCTATCTCCAAACTCTTCATTCAGCACCAGCATACATTAAAACACCTCCAGGAAGCTTTCCCAGTCCTTCCACTTCTTCTCAAGTAGCCTTTTAACTTAAAGTTGTTTTCCTCTTCCGTATTCACTAAAATTTTATTTATAACATCGCTCTTGTCTTTTAGGCTTGCTTGTAGACCTTTGTTCCCTTTGTTTCTGTTCAGCCATTTCCAGCCCGATCTGGACTGCTCTACCTTCACCTCTAAACCCTGTTGGAGCAATTAATGTCAAGCATGAAGTGCATACAAGATGTCAGTGTTACACTCAGCCTATTAAACTTGAGATCTCAAGTGTGTTACCGGCTCCCATTGGGATACACACTGCACATTCGCATTAGCAATTAAAATACGAAGCAGGCCTGGCAGCAAGTTGCTTTGTGAAAACCACCTCCCACACTTGTGGAGCGGGGGATTCCTTCGGGAACTCTGCTTTGGGATCCTGATAGGATCTGCTAGAGGATAGAGAGGATGCTAGAAAGCATCTCAGCTGCTGCAGCCTGCACAGCGTGTGTCCGTGCATGGCTATGCCGTGGTCACCCATTGCTTGTCAGTACAAGCTCTCACAATAAAGGATGGAGCCTGCAGAGCAGTCCAAGTCCGGGAATTCAGGAAAGCATGAAAATATAATCAGTTAATAATCAATGAAAGAATCTCTGATAATCATGCAGGACCAGCATCCTTGTTATTCCAAAGCCATTTTTAAAGCAGTAATGACTTTCCCTCCAGAACAACCCTCCCTTGCTTTTAAGTGGGTTTTTTTTAGTGTGTTTCCAAGTACTTAATGATGGAGAGAAATAACATCCACAATTAATGGGGATAATAATATAATAATAATAATAAACTGTCAGAATAATAAACTGAGTCAGAAGGAGGTATGAAGCATTTCCCCAAAGTCAACTAGCCATCATGGGGTCAAGCCAGAAACAGTAGACAGGTCTTCTGAGCCCTGGTGTCTTCTAGGAGGTGCTGTGTTCAGAAGCTTAACTCGCTGCTTGGATCCATGGCGTGCATTGTGTCTGGGTTATTGTAGGTGGGTGAGTGTTGGAGCGAACAGGATACTGAAAACACTGCTCGTGTCAGCTCCCTTCAAAGAATAGTTAGTCTTCTGGTCCCCGTGAAACACCAATAGCTTTGGTAGAGGAAGTAGGGAGGGGTGCCATGGAAGGGCCCAGAGTTTAGGCAACAACAGCAGGAGGCACTTGATGCTCAAGGAGCTCCACCACTACACGAGCCATGACTTTATTTAGAAACGTGCACTAGCAGTTGCCTGCTGAGCTGGAAACAAGGACAAGGTCAAGGACAACTGCTGCTCAGGACAGAGCGGGGTGGGAAGATGCGACAGCTAGGAGGATTCCCAGCAGGTCCCCAAAAGTAACTTACTACAGATGTCACAGGAAAACAAGTGGGTGATGATCTCAAATGCTTTTTGAATATCTGAGCATCATGTCCCCTCTCAAATGGATTTTAAGAAAGGATCTAGACACTTCAGCACTTCTATAAATTTCAACAGGCATCTGTCTACATCTTTAGGCACATGAAGTACTGACAAGAGCTTTTCCCAGTCTTCCCTAATGCCAGCAAGATTTGCCTCTTAAGTACTGACTTTTCTTTCGTAATTGGGGCTCAGCTCGGGATGTGAGTTTTTGAAGTTGTTGTTTTTCCTAACTTTTTTGCTTCCAAATGAAAGCAGAAACCATAAATGACTACGTTTAAGTGTGTGAAACACTTGCATCCTTAGACTGTCAATTCCATATACTCATTTATTATCTTAAAATTATAAACACAGCACTTCATAAATATTTATAAGGAAGCTCCCAAAGCCCAGCTGAGAAAATAAGTATTATCACCGTTTACCAGTTGTCAGACTGAAGCACAGTCAGAGACATGACTTGTCCAAAGAGACCGAGCAGGCCAACATCACAACTAAGTCCCTGCTGTCAGCTTTCCTTCCATCATAGCCATCACTGCTGCATCCCCTTCCATCATACTCCCATTTAGCAGTGCCTCCACCCACCACGGTCATGTGGGTAAACAGTCAAACACTTTCTTCAAATACTGACTTTAAACGTCCCCCTTGTAGGAAAATTGTGAAGTATCCTGGATTTCATGGCAAATCAGGATGGGGAGCATTTCAGTTATGTTTATTCTAGCCAGCTGAGGAAAGTTAAATGAGTGGAGTTTTCCTAACCAGATCTCAGAGCTGCTGACAGCCATCAAGTCCCCACGGTGCTTGGGTCACCAGACAAAGGTTGAGAGCTGCCTCTCTTACCTCCAGAGACTCTCATGTCCAAGAACCTCCTCTTTGACAGACAAATTCAGAGCTCTAAGTTTGAACAAGTCACGGGGGCTCCTGGTGAAGTGGAGGGAAGTAGGCAACCTTGGAAATGGTTTCATCTGAGCTACCTTGAAACGAAGATGTTAATTTATTTTCCACTGAATGTAGAATGGAGTGGCCAGGTGAACACTTAGATGTCTTGAGGGCAAATGAATGAATGTCTTGAGAACAAATGAATGCCTCCTGTACCAGACTGAACCTTATTTATCTGACAGCAAATACAATGGGAGGTTTAATTCTTCAGCTCAGAGTGCTGAGCTGGGCGCTTCCTTGCTTCCTAGTGTCCCAGGCTCTCCGAGCCATTGCGTAATGCAGCCAGCAAGAGGCTCCGGGCTGGATGGCATAACTGCTTTTGCACTACTGTTTCAGGAGTTACACCATGCCCTGAAAGTATCCCAGCTTCTTCCCATCCAGCTGTTCCTATTTAGCTCAACCAGAACCCTGTCTCCAGCTCAGAAGAACAAAGGGCTTCTCTCACAAGGTCCCCCCACTCGGTACCTTCCCCAGTTCACCTCTGGTGCCCAGCAGTGCAGGCACCGCTGTAGGGAAAATCCCTAAGCCAGACAGCCCAGGCAGGGGCAGGGAGTTGGACTCCCTGCCTGGAATGCAGGAATGCAGCGAGGCATTCCTCACAAGGCACAGCAGGATGTGCAAGGAGAGCTTATTTCCCAGACACATCTGGAGTTTCTAGTAGCAAATTCGTTTTACCAGAGGCACCCACAGCAGCTGGCATCTGTCAAGCTATAGCGTTCATTTGGAAATGATAAACCATTCCTGCTTTCCTTGCGGGCTAGATCTTCAGCATACAGATGGCTGGTCAGAGGGCTCACTTGCCTCCCGGATAGTCCCTTCAGAGCTGGGTTAGATTACTCATCACAGCAGGTGACATTAGACTGCCAAGGCAAGACCTGGGCAAGGTTTTATAGTTTGCCCTTTTTCGATGCTTGGGCTGCAGCGTCAGCATCACATCAGAAATGCAAGGGAAACTGTGACTCTTTCTTCATGATGACATTTTGGGATCCGTTGGAGATTGTCAGGTGTCTTTCTGGACTTCAAAAGAGAGTTGTGTTGAATTTTGAGCAGTTTGAACAGTAGCACAGAAGATCCAGAGGCAGATGATGTGACTCGGTCAGTGCTCACAGTACCACAGGTGTGAAGAACCTGTGGAGTTCAGTGTCCCAGCTTCCAATAGGGCCAAAAGAAATAAATACTGCAAACAGAGATGATCCTGCTTGTGAAACTGAAAGAAACGCAGTGCCAGAATGGATTGCTACAAGAAACTGCCGGCATCTTGCAAAAGAGTCTGTTGTTTCCTAAAGACAGAAGGAAAAATGTTGGCTGTGTCTGAGATGTAAGAGTTTTGGTCCAAACACCTGTCCCGAATGCAAAGTGGTGCAGGCCTGCCATGGGCTTTAAAAAAACTCAGTGTGTTAGATCTGGATGTTGAACTGCTTGACTCCTGGAAGAATACCTGCTCTCATCTTGCCCCTCCCAAGCATGAGGAAACAAATCTCTGACGGATTGGTCTTCTGACCAACCCAAACCACTCGCACAGCCACAAAGCTTAGGATAAAAATGGGAAACTTCATGTTTTGGTGTGCGACACTTCCCGCTACCTGTCACCTCTGCCCAGTTCTGTTAATGATGCACCTTTCACATCTGTGAGCTGTCAGATGTCCCTTTCCTGTGCCCTGTTCCCTTTAGGAACTGCCCAGGGCAGTCTGTAAGCTGGTGAGTGCACAGAGGTGCTCCTGTTAAGGGACTTTGGTTAAAATATACCCATCTCCTTCTCTTTCTTGCTGCCTTCTCTTCGTCACTTTTCTCCTTTCTCATGTCCCTCTTATGTCTCTCCATGCCCTCCATTCTGTCTTTCCTACTGCTCCTGGCTATACCTTAGAAGGGGGAGGAGGGAATCATCCAGCGATGCTCTTTGATCTGCTGAGATCAAGTCTGAGAAGTCAGTGAAACTCCCTGACATTTTTTTATGATCTAGGTCTGAAATTGAGGAAAGGGAGAAGAGGGGATTTAGGAGGGAATGGAAGTACATCCTAAGTGCAGGCCAGAGGGCACCGCCATGCCATCCCCATTTGGACTCGGACAATGACGTTGGAGGAACCCCACCAGCACCAGTAATTCACCTCTCCAGCTGCATCCAGCTTTCTTCACCGGGTCCACGTCATTCAGGGTTCATTGCCGATCTTGAAATTAACCGATTCCCGGAAGCAGAGTGCCCAAGGAGCACTGGAAGCTTTGTCCCTGAGAAGGAAACGTTTTTTCATTAGTGCACCTGAACAGCACACTTTGTTACTGGCTGATTTTCATTAAAAGACTAAGGCTCCCCAAGGACTCATTTTCTTCCTCCTGCAGCAGCAGGAGCGGGGAGCACGTTAGTAATTGCTGCACAGCGTGTTGCAGTGGCGGCAGCAGTGCAGGGAAGGAAGCTGCCCACCGTTCCCAGCTTTTTCTTTGCTTTTAAGGGACAACTGTTGTGATGATGATGCCCTGTCTGCAGCTGTAATTATTTCATGTTCTGGAGGCTAATCAACGGCTTGCACCAACTGCATATCAGTATCGCAGGGTCTGGTATGTGTAAGTCAGGCTCCATCCCGGTCTCTCGTCACTTACAGCTGAGCAACATTTGCATGTTAAGGCCTGGATTACCCACTTCCATGTCTTTCCTCTCCTTCAAGTAGCACACAGCAATCAAAAGTCACAAATTTAAGCAGTTCAGCAACACAAGAACCCCCAGGAGGAAGCGTGGGGGATAGAGAACTTCCTGCAGTGTGATCCCCATTAACCATTGCCTTGGATTTAGAGCAGTGAAACCTTTTAGAGACAGCACAGGAGGCAGCCGTCCTCCACCCTGCTGTGTCATGGATATGGACAGGTATATTTTGCAGGAGTGCAGCTCACAACGTGATTACCACCGCTTGTACAACAGTTGGAGCACAACCCTGTTTCCCTTCAAGCATGAGCTACCACGGTCTGAGGTGTGGGCGTATCTGGTGATCTTCCTGCTCAGCCACCTGTATGGTCACGAAATTTACCTGAGGACTCTATCACTTGTTTCCCTGTCTGTATTCCCAAAGCAAAATGGGACCATTGGCACCTCCAGCCTGCTCAAACCTGCTCTCTGGTCTCACGTTTGATGGACCTTCACAGTGGCAGATGGATGATAATCTGCCCTGCTAGGAAGATCATCCCCTGTCCCATAGTTAAAGTTTATGAAACACAGGTTCTTTATAGTTCTAAAATCTTTGGTTAGCATCCAATTTTATCAGGACACTCTGGGACCCCAAGGGCAGTTTTCATTAGCATTTTCGGCTTGTTGCACTCTCCAAATCCCAGCTGTGGAGCACTGTGGCACATCTGTGCTGGCTCCTGCCCTTTGGGTTGGACCCGAAGATGACAATCTCTCTAAAAGCGGCACAGTGTTGTTGTATTTCCCAGTGTGTGTTTTTTCTTGGGTTTCCCTCTTAACACTGATGCATTTGACATTGACATTCTCCAAATAAAAAATACCAGGTTTCCTGCTCAGAACCTGGGCAGTGACTTGCACCAAGTTGTGACTTCAAAAATCTCTCACCTAAAAATAGTATAAAAGTAATACAAGTCCAGAGTGAAGTGTTTGATTGGCCTGATCGATTCTCTTATTTTCTTTCTAATGATCAGGCGAATAATTTTTGTGTAATTTCAGCTCCTGTTTCCAGCCTGTGCTGAATTAAAGAGCTAGGTCATCTTGATGTCTTCTGGTTCCTCTTTCCTTGGGAGTCAGGCACAGAGAGGCAAATCTCACACGCATTCAGCAGCTGAATGTCACTTAAACCCAAAATAGATGCAGAAACATCAGTTTCCAAATACATTGTGTTTATTTTGCTCACGCTGCCCGTTCTCTGACTGCAGAGGGGATGTTGATCTGGGGTGACACGGTCTGGGTGTAGTTGCACAGTACCTTGTGCTGGGATTTGTCTTTGTGCCTAGCCGTGTTTGTGAAGGAAGTCCTGATGTACAGGGCTGTGGTATCCTCCAAACAGGCTGCCCGACTGCGTGCAGCTTCTCTCCTGCTTTGGGAGTCAAAGTTCCAGATGCAGACAGCTATAAAATGGGAGGAACTGCATTTTGTGTGTGGGCTGGAGGAGCACAGAAAAGCCACAGTACTGCACTGGGTAGAAAAAAAAAGCCATGAGGACTAGTGACAGGACAAGATTACTGTAAGCCATCGGAGAAATCTGTTTTTTTCCTAAAACATGCCATAACACTCGTGAAAAATTTTCCCAAACCAAACTGGAGACAAAATTCCTTTCCCTTCCAAAGCTTCCTCCTCCTCTGTTTCACCACATACTCACTGTAACTCACCTTTTTAAAAGATAATCAGCAAAAGAGGCCAGGCACAAGCACGCTGGTAGATGGCTTAATCATAAGAAATCATTGTTGGTCATTATCATCACCACTGTCAGAGTTGTGTCACAATTGCTGTGTTCGCGAGGTTAACAGCCATAAAACTGTAAAACCAGCAAAACAAACAAACAAACAAAAAATGGGGAAGCAGCAAAACAAATGTATCGATCAGATTAGACAGTTTAATGTACCGTTAGCAATCATTATCAAACTAGCTTTTTTAATTGTTATGTGATCTCTTTAGTTTTCGAATCCACTCAGTGTTTTCCTTTTCAGGCTTTGCCCCATTCTCCCCACTTCACAACTCCCACCCTGGATAGCAAGTTAATTACATCAAAATCTTGGGCACACATCTAAAACCCTTTCAAATACTGAAAAAGGCCAGAATGGTATATGCTGTGGGGTAAAATCAGAGGCTATTACCATACCAAGGAAAAGCCAATTAACTAGGCTTTGACTAAAGAGGGAAAAACAGTATAGGATGCATTTTGCTAGCAGGAAATCTGTGCCCAGTACTGTCATTGAGAGACTTGAGACCCACCTGTGTTAAAAAACTTTATCAAGTTGCATCTTACTTTATTTCTGGGTTTCTCATCATGATATTCACATGGGAACAAGCGCTTGGAGAGCCTCTCGTTTTGCTCTCAAGCTCAGGAAGGACTCGCTCGTGCCATGTTCCAAGCTGGCAGAACTGGGCTGTGCCGCAGCCAAACCTCCCAGTCCAAGGGGCTCGGTGTCCCTCGGCAGATCCAGCAGCCGGTGCATCAGGAGGCGGGATCATCCCAGGCACATCTGCCTGTACAGGCTGTCTGGGAGCTGGCTGCAAACAGAGGTAGTGGGCGATTTGTGAAGCACCTCGTAGTCGTGGCTGTTTTCATAGCAGCTTCTAATCCTCTCTCACACAAATCTGTGAGCAGTTACTGCGGGCTCTCCTGGACCATCTAGTTCTGCTTAATTAGCTCAGCGGGTGGGGTAGCTTTGACCTCTCTGTTGGATAAGAGATGATATTTATGTGGGAACGTACAGACCTGGGTATGTCTGGGCTTGTCTGCTTTTCCACTCAGAAGCAGGATGGCAGCTCTCACCGTGCCCGGCTGGTTGGGATACAAGCAGCAGTACGGCTGCAGCAGCGCAAAGCTCCTGAGGGCTTGTGGGAGGCAAGAAAGACAGTTTATTGGTAAATCAAAGGGGGTTTTGGGAGACGGGCCTCTGTTTTGCAGTAGGCTGGGCCCTGAGTGACCCCCATCAGCTCCTCAATCAGACAAATGTTATTGCTGACAGAGGCAGTCTGATGGGACTGATATTTGTGAGGCAAATTATTCAGGCAGGAATGTGCTGCATGCTACAGAAGTGCTGATGTTCTGTTCAGGGGTCCTCACTCAGCAGGGACGTTCTTTTTCTCTGCCACTGCCCTAAAGTGCTCATTGGCACAGGGGCTTTTCTCAACCAGCTGCTACTAATGATCGTTAAACAGGACAGGGACAGGATGCTCCCTCATGGCAGATCAGAGAATCACAGAATAGTTTGGGTTGGCAGGGACCTTTAAAGGTCATTTAAGATATGGTCTCAAAGCGTTAAGTGTAGTCTCATGAGGTTCCTTGTCAGTGTCTCTGGAGCTGGTGTTTCCTGTGGCACCAGAGCAAAAGCTGTGAACAAAGCCAGCTTCTGCACCGCTTCCCACAACCCCTGGCTGCTGAATTCCCAAGCGAGGATGCGTTAAGTGTTCTCTAAGTAGACAAGGCTTGTGTATTGGGTCTAGAAAGGTCTTTCCTAATATCTGGCAGGCTGCTAAGTGCTTTAACCAGCTTGTTTAAGACAAAATACTTTGGCGCCTTTTCTTCCATTTCCAGTTATTTTAGGACTTACCTGGATGGCGATGTTCGGGTGAGCGTGCATGTACAGCCCAGGAGATCCCCTCCAGGAGACCCCTGTACACGCACCCCTTCCCACATCCTTCGTGTGCCTTCACAGGAGGATCCTACCATTCTGGGAGCAGAGGCACATTCCCTGTCACCTTCCTGCCTACTGACTTTCCTTTAAAGTCACCTGCTTAGCCTGTCCCTGGATCAGCGCGGTGCCCCCGACGGCTGCAGCCACCCTTGCCACAGGAAACTGTCCCCTGCTAATGGGGGTTATTACTTTGGTGCCTCTGGCTTTCTGGACACCTTGGCTCTCAGACCACCTCTCTCCCTGCTGTTTCAGAACCCACCTCCATGTAGGACCTGCTGGCACATGATACCTGAACATCAGTGCTATTCAGGTACCTTAAAATGCAGGATGTGCCTGGAAAGGTCAGCACTTTGTGCTTTTTGCAGCCTGGTGGTTACTCATATTATTGAATACCTCCAGTTGTGTGACTGTAAGCAGTTTCCAGGAGTCTAACTGAGTGGTTTCTTTTGATCAGGCATTTTTATTTGCCCCAGTTCCTCCTCTCCCCTCTCATCTTCACATTGCTATTTCTTTCCTTAGCCACCTTTTTATGTGCTTCCACTGCTTTTCTCTGAATAAGAGTTATTCCTATGCCATGGAGCAGAGATGGGCATGGCTGTGGGGACCAGACGCTGGGGGAATTGTGTGGTTTTGCAGAACTTGTGTTGAAGTTTGACCTAAGAGCCCCCACTTTTATCCACAATCCCCTTCACATTTAGCATCGCGGGTAACTCAGTTCTCCCACTGAGAACTGGGGTATGGGGTCTAGGGCCTCCCAGACTCCATGTCAAGCTAGCCCTGGCAGAGATCAGGAGCAAACACTTTTGTCTTCATCTCCTTGGCAGGTCCTTCCCTTGCAGCCTGTTCTCCCCACGATGGTAGTGCACCGCTCCCAAGGGGATTAAAGAGCATCAGCACCGAGATCTGCCGCCAAGGCCGAGGGTGATGCGCAGACCTCATTTTACTGTAATGGTATCTGGGACAGATCTGAACAGCGCTAGTAATACACATCTGACCCTTGCAAAGGCATTCAGATATCAAAGAATGTTTATCTCTAACCTCAAAGTTCCTACCGGAGACAATCATTCCTTAGTATTCTTCCTCCAGCTGAGAAAAAGAAGCCTCTACCTTCCCTTCCACTAATACCCTTGAAGCATGTGTGTGGTGTGATCAGCCCTCCCTTTGGCCTTAATCACTCTCTCCCAGCCTATATAATTAAATTCCATCAGGTATTGCATCTAATTTTTGAGGAGCTCCCAAAGAACAAAAGCCAGTTCAGTCGCAGGCGAACAGAACAAATTAATTAGAAGGGGAATATTAGGCTCTCACTAAATTAGATCAGCAAATCTCCAGCAGAAGAGGCATAGCTTGACTGGGTACAATGCTATTCACTTCCTGAGCAGCTGCTCAGTTCCATACAGCATTCAGAGACACAGCGTCGCTAGAAAGTGGATTAGGCTTGGAGCAACCTGTGCTAAAAGACACTCCAGGGCACAATTTCAAAGCAAACACAGGGAATTGGTGGCCTTGCGTCTCTCATTAAAGACAGTATAAGTTGTGCCATTAGATTGCTTCACTGTACTTTGGGAATGTCTCCTTGTCATATTCCTGCATATCTAACCCCAATAAAGTGGATGTTACTTGAGTGTAGAGCTCTGCATAATGCTGTTTAGCAACATTCCTCCTAGCTATGGAGATCTTTATGAGTAAGCACTGGAATTATCATATAAAACCAGATCAAATACCCGGAAGCTACTCTTTATAAGCATTTAAACAAGTAAACAGACGGCACCAGCACAACGTACAGCTACCTCTAGGAATCTGCAGTCTTGGGGAATTGTCAGCACAGTCTCCCGTTAGGCAGTGAAATAAGCATGCAGGTTGTGCCAGGAGCTGCGGGAAGGGCAGACGTGTGTCCCAGGCTCCTGATCCAGCACGGAGAGCACCAGCACGTACAGACCCTCCGCTCTCAAGTAACAGCCTGCTTTCACCATGCGGTGCAGGACCAAGTAGAGAAAACAATAAGGAGGAGCTTGGTGGGGGAGCCGGNGCTGGATTCAGACTGCTGAAACAATTTTTGTTAATTCAGTAAAAACAGGAGTTTTTTAAAACAAAAACAGTCTCATGCATCCTACCTTCACTCGTGGCAGAAATGTCTGGTTGTTAATGCACCTGCAACTCTACCAAACATTCACTTCTCCCTGTTTTCCCGGCTGGAAGGCACCGGCTGAGCCTGTGAGCTTTCCACATGTGTCTGCCCCGGGAAGCCCCGGATGTGCTGCCGAAGGCTCGAGACATGTCCAAGAGGCCCCCTCCTGCGCAGCTGGCCATTGCCGTGGTCCTGCGATTTCCAGCAACATTGCTGGTGACAGGAGCACAGCAGGAGGGGTGGGAGCCAGCAGTGGAGAGATTACTAAACAGGCAACTGCTAATGATTCCCATATTGAATCCTCTGGCTTGCTTGCCTTCCGTTGTAAAGAATAGAAAGCAGCGACAGAAGAGTTTCATGACCGAACCGTTTTAGACCAGGAGTCTATAGGAACTTGCTGTAATGCTTCCTTGCGTGTAATGTACCATATCATTTGCCGTTCTCCTTTTACCCAGGCTGTTTCTCTCTAAAGCTTTAAAAGAATAATTGAATTTGGAAAAGATCCAGGACAAGCAAAGAGTTATCTCTCTATAGCCATACCCTGCATGGGCAGGAGCAGGGTAAAGATCCTGCTTACATTAGTGAGGACTGCTTAATACCAGTGAGAAAACCAGCTCTAGCGTCCATGGGAGAAGACAGAATGGGACCTAGAGAGCAGAGCATCTTCGAGGGGTGGTCTACGTGCAGGTTTACACCTGAGGCAAACATATTGCCTAGTGGGACAGCGGGAACGTTCACAGCCTGCTGTGAATTCACAGGCTCAGCACATGAGCAGGCAGCAAGTGCCTGAAGCCATTTTCCTTGTCTCACGTACCTAGAAGTGGAGTGCTTCATTAATCGTGCCACTTAGTCAACCACTTTGTCTCCCCTCATAAATTCTCCTCATTCCCATTTCTGATAAGGTTCCTTAGTAAGTTGTATGCTATTACATCTTTCAAATGAAGGTTTTCCCCCATCTTAACCAAAAAAACACCAAAACTTTAATAACAAAGTCTCATTCTTGAATGACAAACGGGTGTTGTTACATCCTCTGCCCTTTCTGTTCCTAGATAAGACCAGGCCCTTCAGAAGGTGACTAAGGCTAAGACATACATACAGTGACTTCCACTTCTTTTAGCCCCTGTCTCCCAGAGGTTTCCTGAGATCATGTGCTTTAAGGATGCAGGTCTTTGGAGTTAACTGAGACAGCAGCGGGTACATTCCCTTTTACTACCTTACCCAGAAGAAAAAATTAGCTGTCATCATCCTTTTCCCTGAAAGTCATTGCACCATGTGCAGGCTGCAGTGTTAATGTACATGTGGACCATGTATTTCTAAAAATTCTGTTTGCTGAGAAGTAGCTTCATAAGCCTTTAGGGACTGCACCTGAAGTTTTGTAGCTTCTTTATTCAAGAAGATTATTGTAAATGCAAACACTTTAAACATTTCTGAAATTAATATCTTCATATCAAATTAAAACTGCCGTTTCAAAGTCAGTCAAGCATGCGAGCATAAACCAGTTTCACTTAGTTATCTCAAGAGATGTTATTACTTGGAAATTAAGGGCTGAAGTTGCAGAAGTTCACGCGACACAAATTCCCAATGCAAGACTAAAAAGTCTGGCAGTTTAGTTCAAAGATCATGCTATCTCTCTTATCTTCTGGACACATTCCATTTTCAGTGTAGTTTTGTAAAAACATATTCACCTCCTTTGCAGAAGTGCGTTTCTATAGCGCATAGGTTCTTGACATAATTTTCCGAGCACCTGTTGTAACAGAGCAGTAACTCCTTCCTGCTGCTTCTGCTTGCTAAATCAGATTACAGAGAATTGGAAAAGCATTTGACACTTCCCTCAGGTTACTTTTCCATGTAGATAATCACTGCTGTTCCCATAGGTAGGCTGTGAAAGTGTGGTTCAAGAAAGAGGAGCTGTAGGAAATACATCATACAGGAGACAATACTGGAAGTGGAGGTGCTCACCATAATCTCTAAGCTAAAATGAGTAAAAACATCCACATTGTCACACAATCACAGAATGTTTCAGGTTGGAAGGGACCTCTGGAGATCATCTAGTCCAATTATTGTCACACAATCACAGAATGTTTCAGGTTGGAAGGGACCTCTGGAGATCATCTAGTCCAATTCCCCTGCCAAAGCCAGTTCACCTAGAGCAGGTTGCACAGGATCGTGTCCAGGTGGGCTTTGAATGTCTCCAGAGTCAGAGACTCCACCACCTCTCTGGGCAGCCTCTTCCAGTCCTCTGCCACCCTCAAAGGAAAGAAGTTTTTCCTCATGTTCAGATGTAATTTCCAGTGTTCCAGTTTGTGCCTGCTGCCCCTTGTCCTGTCGCTGGGCACCACTGAAAGGAGTCTGGCCCCATCCTCTTGACACCCATCCTGTAGATATTTATAGGCACTGATGAGATTCCCCTCTCAGCCTGCTCTTCTCCAGGCTAAACAGACCCAGGTCTCTCAGCCTTTCCTCATGAGAGAGATATTCCAGTCCCCTGATCACCTTTGTAGCCCTCCGCTGGACTCTCTCCAGTAGTTCCTTGACTTTTTGAACTGGGGAGCCCAGAGCTGGACACAGCACTCCAGCTGTGGCCTCGCCAGAGCAGAGTAGAGGGGGAGGATGACCTCCCTTGATCTGCTGGCCACACTCTTTTTTTACTGCACCCCAGGATGACATTGGCCTTCTTGGCCACAAGGACGCACTGCTGCCTAGTTGTCAACTTGTTGTCCACCAGGACTCCCAGGTCCTTCTCCACAGAGCTGCTTCCCAGCAGGCCGAACCTATCCTGGTGCATGGGGCTATTCCTCCCCAGGTGCAGGANCGCGTTCCCCCCCCCGCCTCACTGTCCGCTCATCTAATGCAAGTAAAAGTCCAGCTCTGCCTTGTTTGCGTCCTGGCCACTGAAAGCAATCCAAAACCCTCTAGAGAAGGAATATGAAAAACAAATTATATAAATAATTATATAAATTATATAATAGTAGTGCAGGAGCAGCGGCCCCAGCTCAGAACAGGACCCTGAGTCAGGAGGATACCTGTGCCCAAGCTCTTACTTGAGCTCTTGGTTACTCACTACTGCAGGTGTTGCCATCAGTCTTCCATGACTTCTAATTTCTACATGACCTGCCCGTGCATGTGAGTCTTCGAAAGTAAAGACTCATCCCTGTCTTTTGATACAGCAAAGTGTCTGAGTCATGACTGCTTCCAGCATCCAGGTCACCTGAGGTACCTGGGTTACCTGAAGTTACCTAAGGTCAGCTGGGGCGAACCGTAGCAGCTCTGCCACCTCTATTAGTCACCTCAATTAAAAGCAGAGAACAAGGTGCATTCTTTGAAGCTATGACTTCTTAATAACGCCGGTTTATTATGAGAACTTTAAAGGGGTAATACCTTCAGTGCTTGGTGCTGCACTGGCACAGACTAAAACCCAACATAGCTTTGGCCAGGAATAGAGCAAGAGGTTTCCTGTGAAGGTGAGGAGGATGAGGAGTACTAAATATGCCACAGCAAGTGAAGCTTTTAGCTATGACAGCAAGTAAGAAATCCAGCTTGTGTTTGAGAAAGTGAGCACACTTTGCCTCAGCGCTTCGTTGCCTATGATGCTTCGTCAACGCGGGGCAGAGGGAGCGACCAGCGAAGCGCGAGCGCGCAGTGAAGCACGGCAGCGCGCGACCAGCAGGACGTTCTGTGGGGCTGGGGTTTGTGGAACCAGCCTTCACCTGCTCCACGCTGCTGGGGAGAGCTCGTGTGCCATGAAATTTAACGCTGTCACAGGGAAAGCATCCAAGATAATTATGACATAATTAATTAAGATGGTTTCTCTAAACGTGTCAGCCAAAAGACTTTATGTGCATCTAAACTGGCGTTTTCTCTGGCTGGAAACTTCTGAATATCTTCCATACTGATCTGCGAATTAGTGCTGGGAGAACAGAAATGAATTTATGACTGTGCTTCATAGATACTGCGTTACACTCGAAATCCTACATAGCCGAAGGGACCTCACCTTGTGTGTGGAGCTGAAAGTGTATTGTTAGTTATTTAACATTGTAACTAATCAAAACACAAGAACTCGTTAATAGTTACTAGTGCTACTAATTCACATTAGTACAGAAAGACTCATTTATTCCGCCCTTAAAATGGATGTATAGAGCTTACTAATACTCGCCTTGGGTCTCTGGTCTTTTGTTCATCCTTCCCATGTCTCTCTGGTTGGGCCATCAGTTTGTCTGTCACCAGGGACAACCTGGCTTGGGCCACAGGCTGGTCCCAGAGCGGAGCCAGCCCGGGGTGGGTGACACACACTGTGTTCATATTGCGGCTCAAACAAGCCAAAAGCAGCTCAGGTCCAGGCAAGCCCAGCCCAGCCTGGAGACCCCACGCTGTCGGGTCAGTACAAACCCTGGGGATTTTCCCTGGTAATAGCAAAAGTCATATTTACTGGGCTGTGACAGTGACACCACTTAGACACTGAAGGGCAAATGCCTGGCAGCCAGCAGAGCCATGGCATTTACACCAGCCACCACCGATGCTAAAGAAATGCCGTGGAGATGGTGGCTGGTTTGATGATGATGCCCCTCCGACTGTCTGTTCTGTCACACCCCTGCAACTGCTCCCTGGAGATTTCCGCCAGGGAAGTGCTGTTTTTTCTTCTTTTCTTTTTTTTTTCCATCTTTTCTTTTCTTTTTTCATTTTTTTATGTTACTTTTTTACTGCTGTTAAGTAGGTGGAAACGGGGAGGGTTGCCAAAGACTAGCCAATTCCCAACAGATCAGCAGAGATTCATGCACAGAAGCCTGAGAGATACACAGTCCTTCCTCAGGTGGAACTGGGTTTAAGTACAAATGAATACTTTCGGATATCACCAAATTCCCTGGGTTCACAGACCTGCATGTCATCTGGGACCGAGCACACTCCCTGTATAATGTCAGCACTCACTTATTGGTACAACATGGATAAAGGATGGACTGTAAGTCCCACCCGGCAGGGATCAGAAAAGCCATAGCCTGGTGGTTAGGTGCTTGCCAGGGAGGAAGAGACGTGGAGTTGAGTGCTTGTTGGCAAGGAGAGAAATCAAAGCTGCCTCTTCTGAGAGTGGGGTGAGCAGGCTAACCAGTAAACTAGCTAAAGCTGTATACACATTACTGTAAAAACCTGCAGCATTTAATCATGATTGATATTCTCTGAATAGAATAGTTTAAATCAATCTGCAGTAATTGTTTCCTTGCTACAGAATTCTGTGGGATGATAAAACAGTCCTCAGTCTCTATTATGTTTCCCTGAGAGGGTGTTATGTGGTAAGCATGAATATGTGAGTACTAGGGATAAGTGAACTGATTCATGGCCCAGTAAAAAAACCACAGAAGGGAACTTTTTCTCCGTCTCCTGAGTCATACAGAACTTCTGTGTCTGAGCTCCTTCTGTATCACTAGCTGTACAATTGTAGGGTGTGCAAAGGATGCAGAGGAAGCGTTAAGGCTTGATTTGTCATTAATTTTTGGCAGCCTAAGCTGCAAGCATCCCCTTGATAAGTGGCTGCCGCAGAGCACCTCTTTGGATGCCCCTGCTCTGCCCAGGTCTGATCTGGCAGCAGCCCTGTGTGGTGTCGGAGCTGTAGCGTCACTGCTGCAAGCGTAGAGGTGCAGCAGCACAGCTCTTCCCAACACCCATGGGAACAACTGGTTTTCAGTCACGCTGGCCTTCTAAGCGTCTGAGACTCCTCCGAATGGGAGCCCCAAACCTGTTTGGTTTCTTACAAGTTTGTTAGTGGCTTTCTTGTGCTCACCAGGCAAGGACTGCAACCCGGTGAGTTTTCTATAGAGGTATTAGCCAGTCTTGATTTGCTTGTGCTTTCACTGAGTTTTACACGATGGCACTGCTATGAATCACATGGATGATGAAAAGGGGTCCTTATGTCCTCAAGGGAAAAGAATCAGAGTCTCTTTTCTTTCCTTCTTTCCGTCCGTGCAAAGGGGAACCGCTTCAGCACAGGGAATGGGGAGTACAGTAATCTGGGAAGCCTGTTGTTTGTGTCCCTGATTGCATAAAGGGCGGCATCCCCCGCTGTACTGCACGGAAAGGGAATGTCTTCTCTTGGGTTTTGAGGGCTTAAATCTTTGCTCTTTGTGGAACTTCAGAGCATGCTCCAAGACGTGTGTGTAGCTCGGTACAGTGGTACAGCCCACAGGAGCAGAGATGTTTCCTGTACAAACCAGGTACTTCAGTAGGTTTTCTGCTAACCAGCCTGTGTATTTGGAGCCTTGGAGAGGTGCTGTATTTTATTTTCCTATCAATTTAATCCTCTATCTTTGAAAGTGTTTTTATTTAGGCATCTCAGCAGAATATGAACTCATCGCTATATTTCTGTCATCCCCAGTGCATGTTGCCAGGGAGACCCTCTAGCACTGCAGTCCTGTATTTTACTTTCACATAGTCATTTTTTTAAGTTAACAGTACCTAAAACTGATGTTTCCTGAAGCCCCTTACAGTTCGTTACAGCTTGCAAGGGGATTGCAAAATCAAGGGCAACTGCTGTAGTTAGCGGAGTAAACAATTAATGAAAGGAGATGTTCCCTTTGTCAGTTACGAGGAAAGCCAGCAGAGCTTTTATCTTCACTTTCTACATCTTTTCCAGTGCCAGAAAGATACAGACGTACAACCTGAACTCATGCAGCTCACTGCACTGGATTTGGTTTGGTCTGTTGTGCAGCCAGTGGGCGTACTCTTGGCAGGGCTGCTAGTCTGGACTGACACAAACCCTGTGCCAGGGAACTGTTCCCCATTCTTGTGATGTTGTGGGAAGTCTTCCAGTATGCGTCATTTTCCATAAAGCCCAGTTCCTGGCCAATAATTTTACTTGAGAGCTCCAGTATTCAGTTGTGAATAGTAAACCTTTATCTGTCCTGGTTGTAAAGAAGACTGGAAGATGTGATGCAAACACACTCTGAAAGCTGCTAATGCAGAAGTCACACTGAAATAAATCAAAGGGAAGAATAAGGATCTCCCAGTTTTCAAGTTGGAATGATCCTCTTGTTCTGTTTTGAACCCAAAGTTCCTCCTTGCCTTGGGGTGATCCTGGCCTGAGTTTTACCATATTTTCTGATGCACTGGGCAGTCAGTTATGCCTGAGCCGTGTGCTGGCTGGAGCCCATGTGAGCTGGTCATGCCAGCCTCAGTGACACAGGACTGCCTGGCTCATGGTGGGCAAGACTTGGCTCTGCTCAGGTGAGGCACCCCTTCTCTGTCAGAAACATGGCAGGAGCCCTGGAGACCTGTAGGGGTCACAGAGACCCCGACCTAGAAGACCATTGCTCCTGCGCTGCAGACACGGAGCCAGGCGAGGAGAAGGACGAGCCCGTCCCCTGTAACCTCTTCAGCACAGTCTGTGGCCAGATGGCCCCATGGGGGCTGATTTAAGCTGGGTGTCTGTGGTCAGCAGCCACATGTGATGGGGAACAAGAGGGATGAAGCAGGGAAGGATGTGACAAAGGCTTAGCACGAGGAAAAGGGAGACAGAGAATGAAGAGGTAGTTATTTTGAAAGGGGGTGAAATTATGGGTAGGTTGTCACATTATTAGGACAGGGCAAGTAGAACTCATCTCACCAGTGGGATTTAAACTAAGGAACATCCGTAAGGTCATCAAGAACTCTGTCATTGCCTGCGCTAATTTGGACTACATCTTGTCCATGTCTGACTGTGCCGATAGCTCACGCTAAGTACCACTGAACTCTTTCCAGTTGCTTTTTTTTTTGGTACATTTGCATGTTCAGGGTAGACAGTGATCCCAGAACTATGGCATTAAACCTGAAAAAACACACTGTGGTGGCCCATACTGTGTCTTTATTCTGACGAGTCTGAGAGGTGCCAGCTGGCTTCTATTTGTTTGTTTGTTTTTTTTTTAAGAAAGAGTGTTTCAGTGACAG
Organism: Chionis minor; assembly: GCA_013398295.1. Classification (NCBI taxonomy): domain Eukaryota; kingdom Metazoa; phylum Chordata; class Aves; order Charadriiformes; family Chionidae; genus Chionis; species Chionis minor. The sequence continues at coordinate 268,694 of VZSF01001353.1, forward strand.
CCCTTGGGTGCCCCTACTTATCATCGTAATCTCTGCTAATCTGCACCCCATGCTGTGGCAAGATAGCAAGATACCTGCCTGCAAACACTTCCTTCAGTGGTGTAGCCACAGTCATGTCTAATACCCACCAATTTCTGCAATTAGACTTTCCTCAAATTGGGACAGGTTGTGTGCTTGCTGCTTGCCCTGCGCAGCTCTGGCCCTGAGAATTCCTCATTTTGGGTCTGGAGCCGTGCCTCCCCTTGCATTCAGAGATGATTGTGTTTGACTGACAGGAGAGACAGAGCGATGCAGAGCCGTCTGCCGTGTGCTCAGCACACACCTTACAGTCATCTTGGCAGCCCGTGCCCTTTGTCTCGGTCTGTTGATATCTGTAAAATAGGTCCAAAGGAATCACTCCAGCAGAAATAAGCAGCATCAGAGGCAGGTAGTCTGCGGGGTTTTTATCCTCCCTAAAAAGGATTTTATTTTTTTTCCACAGAGTTTGTCTGAGAATAATGTTGGTGAGTAATAATGTAATGAGTTTGGATGTGGGGACTCCTCTCTGAGCATAGGCTTTTTTCTGAGGAAATTTGTGACAAGGGTGAGGTCAGAATCCCAGAATGTATCATGCAAAAGGCTGTCCGTGACAGTCCCTGTCTGCCCTTCCCAGGGTGATGTAATCCGTACTCAGTAATAACGTTTCTGAGAGGTGGATAACAGCATTTTAGTTCAGCTCTAATAATTCTGTTAAATCAGAGCTGGGGTTGTAATTGCTGTTTGTGACTGAGTTTGTTCCATATGTGTGTTATGCAGGATGCCAATGTAATGAAATGTTCCCTCTTTGAGCTGTATGCCCTAAAGAATATGCCTTTATTGTGTGGCAGGCAAAACACTCATCTGCTCTCTGCCTTTGCTGTGCTTTATAACCAAAGGAGAGGAAAAAAAAAGTCATATTTCGCCTTGTTTCAATTTCTTCTGGAAATTTTAAGTTGTGTAAGTGTTAGTCTTCATTTGCTTTAGTAATACACAGATTTGCTGGAGTCCTGTTCATTCTTTTTAATGAAAAAGCCTGCAAGCCTGTGTGCATCTGAGGGTTTACGTGTGTTAGAGCACAGGGGTATGAGTTTAAGTGGGAACAGGGAGTGAGAGAGCAGGAAAAGCCTCCTCCAGGGAGTCAGACACGGTGCTTGGAAGCAGCATATTAAATTTTATCCTAACCATGAGAAACGGAGATGCAAAATTTTTAGAGAAATGCTGTATTAAAAGATAACATGTTCCATGCCATGAGATCAGCTGGGTGGGTGGTTGCTTTGCTTTGGAAGTAGTGCATGCTGTGAGACTCCATCATAAGCAAATCTGGCTCCTGTACAGCGCTTTTCATTCACAGACAGCCCCGTGCTCTGCGGGCAGCGTCGCTCCCAGTACAAACAGGGGTGCAGAGGTGCATGGAGGGGACGCGGCCGCTCTGCTGGCCGGCTGGGTGGCTGGTCGAGTGGTGACACTGGTTGTGATCTTCCGCAGCTACTGGCAAGCCCCAGAGAGAGGCAGCACATGCTAGCGGGGCAGGACACCTGGACATGAAAAACGGGCAGACGGCAGCTAATTTCACCCAAAGCGGGAGCTGTGATAGAGGGAAAGGGCACGCTGGGAGCCCCAGGACATGAGCATGCTGGGCTGTGTGGCCATGCCTTGCTTGTGACATGATCGTAGAATCACAGAATGGTTTGGGTTGGAAGAGAACTTAAACATCATCCAGTTCCACCCCCCTGCCCTGGGCAGGGACACCTCCCACCAGACCAGGTCGCTCCAAGCCCCGTCCAACCTGGCCTTGAACCTCCAGGGATGGGGCAGCCACAGCTTCTCTAGGCAACCCCAGCCAGGGGCTCACCACCCTCAGAGTGAAAAATTTCTTCCTAATATCTAATCTAAATCTGCCCTTTTCCAGTTTGAAGACATTATGCCTCATCCTATCACTATTGTAGGTCCCTTTCAGGTACTGCTGTTGCTCGGTCTGATTTCTTCTAGGTCTCAGGTGCTGCCTCAGGGTCCTGGGCTTCAGCTCGCTGGTGGCTGCAGAGCATGAAATGTCCCAGGGCAGTACAACACCAGAAGGCAGCTTTGCTCTGGTGTGGTCTCGCATGGGGGAGGAGGGAGAGCAATGTGAATAATGCCTTTACACGGCAGGTACAAGATAACCATCAAACTGTCCCCACGGCAGATCTAGCCCAGAGATCTCCGTTTTACTGTGTGCTTGGGGTTCTGCAAGAGCTGGGTGCCTCCGTCCTGGCCCCACAGGGCCGCCCTGCGAGGGGGCGCACAGCACCACGCTGGGGCTGGTGCAGCCTCCAGCACCAGGAGAGGCTCGGGGGAACCTTGCCGGGTTTCAGAGAGGTCCTTTCTGTCCTGAATGGCAGGGTTGGTTTGGTTAGGTGTTGTTTGGCAGTAAAAATCCCAAAAGCCTGAAACAAAATCAGCCCATTTACACTTGTTTTTCAAGGAATTAGGCCGTTTTTAGCTCTCTTACCATAGGGCAGAGAGGAACACCCAGCTTCATCCCTCTAAAAGCGAACACCTTGGATGAGCTCCAGGAGCTCCTTAGCCCATGGGACAGGCGTCTCCACCAGCAGCTCAGCTCGTGGCTGAACCCCTCTCCTGGCAGGGCCAACCCCTCTCCACCGCTTGTGGAAGGACTCCCAGCGCTGGGTGAGAGCACACACAGCTGAGGGTGGGAAGGAGAAGGGCAACGGAGCCGGTGAGGGGTCTGGAGAACAAGTCTCCTGAGGAGCGGCTGAGAGTGTTGGGATTGTTTAGCCTGGAGAAGAGAAGGTTGAGGGGAGACCTTATCACTCTCTACAACTACCTGAAAGGAGGTTAGAGTGAGGTGGGGTCTCTTCTCCCAAGGAACAAGCGATGGGACAAGAGGAAATGGCCTCAAGTTGTGCCAGGGGAGGTTTAGGTTGGATATTAGGAAAAACTTCTTTACGGAAAGGGTTATCAAGCATTGGAACAGGCTGCCCAGGGAGGTGGTGGAATCACCATCCCTGGAGGTATTTAAAAGCCAGGCAGACGTGGTGCTGAGGGACATGGGTTAGGGGTGGTTTTGGTAGTGTAGGCTTATGGTTGGACTCGATGATCTTGAAGGTCTCTTCCAACCCAAGTGATTCTGTGATTCTAAGGAGGAAAACAGTTGCGGCGGAGAATGAGAGAGGGATGTTTCCCAGTCTGGGATAGCCCTGTCTCTGCTGCCACTGCTCTGCAGCCTTGTCTGCTGACGCTTGATCTTCTCTAGCTCTGCTGTGGCTACTGGGCACATGCATTTTGGCGAGGTACAAGGGAGCATTCACTTCCACTGTGAAGCATCTCAGTCAAGAAGTCATTATGAAAACGTCTGTTTGAATAACGGCACCCAAGCTTGGCCCACCAGCAGCCCCTAAGGCGCTTCGAAAAGTAAAAGCTGTGTACCAGCGTTTTTACACTGCAAAGTCAGGAGAAATGATCACAAGTGAGCAGGAATAAAAAACGATATAAAACAAACGTAGCATCCCATAATGTATCCGTAAAAGGGCAGAACTCATTCTACTTGAAGTCTACAAATTCAAGTTTCTCACGGGAAAACTTAACTCCTGTTCAAATGCTAATGGGTTATTATCACAGAAATGTTTTAATTTAACTACTGTATAGTATAAGAAGGGGCAGAGGAAGGTTCAGAGAGCAAATGGCTGATGAACGATTTTCAATTTGCCGGTAAATGTTGGCTTTTTTTTATATATACTTCCCCTTCTTGATCTCTCTCTTGAACAGATCCTCCAAAGGGACACAGAGAAGGCAGCTGATTTCAGCTAGGGATAATAGCACTTATTTCTGTGTTTCTTTTATCCTTGTTTAAAATGGCAAATTTATGGTGCTGATAGAGTGTCAGTCACCAGAGTACCTGGCCCTGAGAGCATAGAAATTGATGGCATATGAGCAAAATTGGCTTACTGGAAATAAAAAATGCAGCACATTTTAGAAAAGTGATAGCGAAAAAGAAAGCAAATTGGGCATTGCAGCCACAAACAATTTCTGCAGGCTTCTCAGGGTAAGAACAAATATCTCATGAAGCAAGACTATCTTTCAGAGACTCAGAGGCAAAGGTCTGCCACCCTTTTCCAGGAACACAGCAGCCAGAGCTTGCACGAGGTAGGTAGGAAGAAGGCAAGATTGTAGGCGAGAGCCCATGATCTTTCCTGTGGAAACAGAAAATCCTTCTTTCTTTTTTCTTGAAAATCTCTTCTCAGGCAATTTATGGGCTGATGCCTTCACATTTGAAGGTTTTTGCTACCACTTTGCGTTGGTATAACTGTAAGAAGAAAACTATCTTGCTGCTAACAATCACAAACCTGTAGAAACACTTTTTATGCGTTTTGAGTAGTTTACAGGGAGCACTTGACTGGCCTTGACCAGAAAAAAAAAATGTGAAGGAAGGGAGTGGGATGCTTTTTCTATTAGATAGGAATAAACATTTGTCAGAAGTCTCAGCATCTTCTCCCTGCCATACGTGAGCCTCCTCTGAGGAGCTTCAGCGTGCTCGTGTGATGGCCAAGTCTGTGCTAGGGTCTCCTGGCCAGAGGGCTGCTGGGGTTTAGAGTCTGTCAGACCCATTACGAGACATAACAATGGGACGTTTTGTGACAATTTTGACCTTGGGGGGTTGCTTAACCTTAACCCACTCATCCGTAAGGTGGACTCTGGTGACAGCAGTAATGGCCTGGGTAGGCTGCCAGGATACTGGGGTGAGGATGAAAAAGGGAAGAGGAAAACTTTGCAGACTGATGAGCTTTCAAAGTCTCTGTTCCCATTAGCCTTCACAGTGTTGCCAGAGAGCCTGAAAGCGTAAGAGAACAAATGGCATTTGGTCTCAGCGCTGGAAAAATATCAAAGGCTGTAGCACCTGTCAGAGGCAGCGCGAGCCAGCCAGAACATGGCCCCAGGCTGCATTCCCACCTGGATCCCTGATGCCCCTTTGGCCACCCTCGTAACTTCCTGACTCAGCTCTCCTGCTCGGGAGCCGTGTGCTGGACCATCCGCCCCGCTGGACTTCCAGCCATCCTGGCTTGGAAGAACAGTGAAGCATCACAGGCTTGTGCAGAAAGGCGTGGAGAAGAGGGAGACTTAACAGGGAGCGAGCTGCATTCCCAACCCCTGAGGCCGCTCCCCCCCACACCTATCTTATCTTTGCCTCTTTTTGAAATAAAAGGAATAGAAAAATTAACAACATGAAAAAGGGAGGAGATAATGAAGAGTATCTGAAAAATTATCTATGTCCTCATTTCAGAGTTTTGCATAGTAACAGGGAGGCAGAAGGCTTTTTTCTTTATTAATATATTAAATATATTAATATTAATATATAATATAT